>NNCF01126161.1:253276-272335 GCA_002313205.1 Laupala kohalensis | reverse complement strand
GCTGCGTGTGCTGTCCCAAGTGGAGAAAGTTCGCGATGAGTTGAGTTCGCAAGAAGTGATGCCGGAAGAGACGTGGCTGCCAACCTCCGACGGCGCAGTGAGTGATGTGGCAGTGCACGTAATGTAACTCCAGGCTCAAAAACGAAAACTAATATCCGATATGATTCTACATACATTATGTACCAGAAATATCTGTACAATATACTTTACTTATTACCTAATACTGTACTCGTTTTAAGTATGTAAATCATCTTACATTATAACATTTTGTTTCGTACACGTAAGTAGATTATGTTGAAAATAATTAAAAATATCTTTCACTATATCTGTAAATATTTACTCTTATAAATTAATTCTTTACAGTCAACTTATACTCAACAGTCTCATTCCAGGACTGCCATAAAAAGCTAACTCAGGTTCAAAAGCCATTAAATTTGATAATTAAACGAATGCGTAAAATTTTACAACTTCTAAAATTCTTATGAGTCTGCTCTTGTTCAAACGTTTTTGGTTTCATGATTTGTTCTGGTACTACTAAACCAGTAATTTTACATGGAATTTTCCGCGGATTTGTTCTGGGTCGTAAAATACTCCATGCTATTGTGGTCTCCCTCGCAATCGCAAAAATATCTTTAATTATACATATACCTACAAAAAGATTGTAAAATATCAATATGACTTTACTATAATATGTTTTCTTGTAAAAAGGTTTTGACTGAAAGGTTAAATATTGATTTTTTGAAAAATATGTAGGTAAACTTGTTTACACATGTGGGTGAATTGAAACATCTTTATCATAACTCGAATTTTGTTTAGTTTGACGTTCATTGAACCAGATCTGTTAGAAATCTCAACAATGGGAGAGATTACTATTTGAAACAGTTGATGGTAATAATGGCATTTTTAATAAATTGTAAACAAATGAATTCACATATGGTATTCCGTTATAAATTTTAGCAAAATAAATCAAGCTAACGGCCAGCGAGTTGTGTTCTTGCAAGCTTTCTAATATACTCCTTTCGTTTCTGAGAATTTATTTGAAGTATATTCACTTGAGAATCATATTAACACACAGTAATAATGGAATATTCGTTATTAATATCATCGCGATTCTTGGCCACAAATCCATATTGAGAGCTTGGTTATAAAATAAAAGATTTATTAACTCTGTTAATACTAGTAATTTTATTTTAACTTATAAGAGATATGAAAGACTTATGGGTATCTACTACCATCATTGGGTAAACAATAATTTGAGAAAAAAATTTCACAAAAAATAAAAAATAACGAGACACGCTATTACATTGTATACTCCCGGAAACATAAAAAGGCTCACAAAATTTTCTATGTCCCGTGCTCTTAGCAGTTTGGATTTGTTAGGTTTGCAATACCACTCTCCTGCGACGCGGACTAAAGCTCCTCGCCTTCGTTCGACCAATCGCAGGTAAACTTGAAACTGCTTCCATATTTGGCAGACCAATAAAAGACTAGTACTGGCGAACATAACCCTATTAAATCGTATCCAGAGAAAATGTTTTATTACGCCTATATTAAAGAAATATTTCGTGATTTTTTATTATACACATCTTGGGCTTCCATTACAACAAATTATTCTTTATGTTCTTAACTTCAATAAACTTTATGTTAAAATGACATCTCAAGATGTTGTCTCACAACTTTTCCGTAAAAACATTTGTTTCTTACTGTAAAAAAACATTGTTTTTATCATTGAATTTATATATCATCGCAAGTTATCGTATGCATTTAAAAAAAATTCGAATCAAGAAATTCATATAAATATTCCTATAATTTCTGGACTTTATTCAGTGGCGTAAAGAACTCAAAGCTCATTGGCATGAAGTGAAGAGTATTGTCTATCGTAATTTCGCGTAATTTGCGTTTTACAATTCATACATACTTATTATGTTTTATTCTCTAATATATTTGTAAAATTTCTGGTGATATTGGCTTATCCTCTTTAAAGATATTCAGTACCCGACTTGAAATTACCGTAAATTAAAATTGAATTTTCCTCAAGATATGAAATGGTAGCGTAGTAAGGATAAATATGGCTCGATTACGCTTTGTCCACAGTTCTCAGATAAAGCAAGAATGTTTACTCGGATACTCTAAAAAAATGTATACATTGTTTATTTTATTTCGGACAAAACCAGGATCAGCTGTGATCAGTGTTAAAACATTTTTTTTTCCTTTATGAAATGGATAATGTACACAATAAAATACATAAATAAGAACTAACATTAAAATTACATATTACAATTTGAAATGAGACTGAACATTTACGGAAGGAAATATAATGAGACACCTCCAGTTAATCTTATACTAATTCAGAATAATAATCTTAATTTTTCAAAGATTTAACTATTGTGTGTAATATATTTTTTTGTAAGTTAGAGTTGTTTGAAAGTGTATTTAGAATATTGGAATTTAACCTTACTATTTTCACTAAAATATTTTTCTGAATTAAATGTTTGGGAAGGAGGGGAGCTTGGAATACTGGAGTAGTGTAGTTATGGCCAAATTTCTAATACATTCTGTCAGTGGTTTAATGTTTAGTTCTCTATGGATTTACTCATTGGATACGAACCTATAGGGCTTCAGTGCACATCTTAAAGTAGCTTCTTTATAGACGTTGTGGCGGATCCTCCCCATGTTGAAAGACTTACGTCATTGATGGTCGTATGATAGCTTTGAATACCGATAAGGTCATGTTTGTCCTAGTAGATGCTACTCTTAAAATTACAATATTTAACTACTTCATCTCAAGATAATCTTAATTTTCATAACGATGCTCACGTTTTCATCACGCATTACATGACTGAAAATAATGAAGATTGAACACGTGCTACCCATTCTAGTATTACGAATCGGGAAGGAAACTGAGTTATAATAATACAATTAAACAACATATTACCGAAGATTACTACAAAACGACATAAACACACTTGACAAATACTCATTATAATGAAAATATATTGACGCAGTTATGTCACAATACAGGCTAACTAGCTTCAAAAAATAAAATAAAAAGAAAAGAATTTAAAAAAAGATGTCTTTTGATGACGTTCAAATGAGTTTATGTTATGTTCCTTAGAAATTTGAAATATATATCATTACTTTTTCTTCAGAAATAAATGACAAAATATTTGAATCACAAAAATTAAATTTATAAACTTCAACAAAGAAATGAAAAACAAAAATCCTCTTTTGTATTATTATTCATAATTAAATGGACATACCTAAACACGTCTCTATATTTTGTTTCTCAAAAAGAGAATATTCTTCATTTTTTTCTAATTATGTAATACAACATGTTATTATGCCATAAATTTCTCATTCATGTCAGCTCAGAAATTTGAATGTAACCTCAATATGCACGTATACATGAATATATTATTTAACACTTTATCAATTAATTGATTAGAACAACAAACACATATGTTGTGTTACACAGGTAAAGCCAATGGAGTGGAAAAAATACGTAACTAAATTTCATACATAACAATGAAATAATTGATTAGATATAACTCATGTGGATTGAATTAAAATAATTACTGTCTCAAATTGTTTGTCCATTTTGTTACCTCAAAAAAGTACTTGGATAGAAAAAACATTGGAATTAATTAGTTTATCTAATGATCCAATTAATTATCTGAAATCTTACTTTGTAGTTTGGAGTACTTTTGTCATTAGGTTTATTAACAGTTCCAACAAATATTTACGACTTCTTGTAGCTTGTATGCTCGAGATTAGTTGTTGTCACAGGCACTTGCCATTTGTCTAGGGAGACATAGTGACAAGTGAATATTTACACGTTGGTGACAGTGAAATAAACGAGTTGACAGAAATCGCCAGAGCGCAGCGCCGTAGCGTTGTCTTCAATAAAGAACTGTAAGTACACTACTAAAAACAAA
This sequence comes from Laupala kohalensis, assembly GCA_002313205.1. NCBI lineage: Eukaryota > Metazoa > Arthropoda > Insecta > Orthoptera > Trigonidiidae > Laupala > Laupala kohalensis. The sequence goes on along the minus strand of NNCF01126161.1, from coordinate 268,400 downwards.
GAAGGGCCCATTTATTTTTCTAAGTCCCACGCTGAGAGCTGTTTTGGATTTGTTAAGTTTGCAACGCCTCTCTGCTGCTCCTTCCCCTTCCACTGGGGAAGCGTCATTCGACCAATCGTAGGTCTATTTGAAACGGCTCCCATATTTGGTAGACGAATAGAAGACATCGTACCGCTCGTAAATCGTAACGAGATAAAATGAAGAAATATTTTGTATTTTTTTATTATACACATTTTGGACTTCTATAACAAAAATATTCTGTATATTCTTGACTTCAATAAACTTTACCATTCTCTATATTTAAACGACATCTCGAGATTCGTTGTCTCGCAAGGTCTTCATAGGCAATGTAAACGATATTAGAGTTTCTGTAAAAAACGTTTGCGTAATACTGTGATAAAATATAGTTTTTAACAGAATTTGAATATAATTGCAAGATATCGTATGGAATTGGTATAATTCGAATCACAAATTACTTATAAATATTCCTATAATTTCTTATATTTATACAGTGAAGTAAAGAAATCAAATCTCATTGCCTACAAATGATGTGTATTGTCGAAAGTAATTTCACATAATTTGCGATTCTCGTAAGTTTTTCATATATGTGAAAAGGAATTAAATAAATATAGAAAACTTTTGTCTAAAATATGAACTAATAACACAAAAGTTTAATTTTCGAGTCATAAATAATATAAAACTACTTCAAAGGTTCTATAAAATAATTTCTATTCATGTTCTCTTTAAGTTTCGATATTTTAGTTTCTTCGTGTGTAAATGAAAGTGTTCAATGATATATTTTACGAGGAATTTAGAAAAGTTCTTCAAAATTTCAATAAACATGAGCAAAAAATTTGTATATTACATTTAAAAGCAAATAATTTATACTTAAGGAAAACAATGATACTAAAAAAATTCACGAGTTCGTAATTATACCCCAAGTATTAAAATTTTATTTTAATAAAAATATTGAGTAGAAAACGGGTCTAATATATATCCAAACCGTATTTTCAATAAATATTTATTCATATAGCATCTAGATTTACAACATTATACATTTGGAGAACAATATTTGCTAAAGAAAGAGGTATATGCTCTATTAATTTAAACTAACAGCTTTCGTAGCAATATAATAGCAATCGAATCGTCCAATTTTACTAAGCTCCATAAACTCAAATTCCCCCTCTACAGAGTAACACGAGGCCGTCTGATCAGATAAGGTATTTCAAACCTTTCTTCTTATAGTCGTAGACGAAAGAAATAATTTCTAGCAGGAATACCTAGAAAGAGAGAGAATTTGCGCAGGTGATTTAAACTTTCGCTTTACCTAAACGCAAAGGCATTTGAAGGTCAAAGTATACTTTTGAAAAATATTCAAAAACTGTTCCAACTATTTTATTTTTCTTAAATACACTGTATTCATAGTGTAATTAGTATATGTTTAATCCGCATTATTGGTGAAGTTTGGTATAGATGCAGTGAAATAATTTGAGAATCCAAAGAGTGTGTTGGTAGATATGTCATTTTAATGTTATTTTTAAAGGAGAATAGAAGATAGTGTGCATTTCATGTTTCTCATTGTATTTGGAATCTTCCACCCACACGAACGTCCTTAGTCGCGAATTCACATCCAATGACGGTGTATCATTTCACGGCTTGCTGAAGTTTCTTGTTACATTTTGCTTAACTCCGTTTTTTATTTTTCCATTATTTTGATGGTAATGAGTGATACCATTTTGTTTATTTTTAAGTATTGTTTCGAGTTCAGTGCTATATCAGTTGGAAATGTAGAAATAGTATTGTAAATATTACGTTTTACACTTTCAGAATTCTTTGTCAAGAAAGATAAGTAGAGTAACGAAATAGCACGAAAAATACAAAACACTCAGACGCAAGGATATTGAAGAAGTATTATCTTTAAAAGTATTACATATTTAAACAAAATTATTAATAGATGCAATTAACGTTTTTTAATATAACTATGAAATTTAAAGGAAGAGAAAGAGAGAAGTAGGAACAAAGAAAAAAACACAAGAATCTGTGGTTGAATTTCACAATTTCATTTGAATAAACTAATGACAGATTTCAGTTTTATTTATATTTGTTGTAATCTAAAACACGTTTTTTGTAATATTAATCTAGCATCACGATTTTATATGTTGCACGATTACAAGCAGTGTTATATTGTAGATCATTATATTATTAGAACATGTAATTTGTTTGTTCCTTAAATAGATTTATATTATTTCTGACTCGAGAATTAAACTTTTGTGTTATTAGTTCATATTTTAGACAAAAGTTTTCTATATTAATTTATTTCTTTTTCACATATATGAAAAACTTACGAGAATCGCAAATTATGTGAAATTACTTTCGACAATACACATCACTTGTAGGCAATGCGATTTGATTTCTTTACTTCACTGTAAAAATATAAGAAATTATAGGAATATTTATAAGTAATTTGTGATTCGAATTATACCAATTCCATACGATATCTTGCAAATATATTCAAATTCTGTTAAAAACTATATATTATCACAGTATTACGCAAACGTTTTTTACAGAAACTCTAATATCGTTTACATTGCCTATGAAGACCTTGCAAGACAACGAATCTCGAGATGTCGTTTAAATATAGAGAATGGTAAAGTTTATTGAAGTCAAGAATATACAGAATATTTTTGTTATAGAAGTCCAAAATGTGTATAATAAAAAAATACAAAATATTTCTTCATTTTATCTCGTTACGATTTACGAGCGGTACGATGTCTTCTATTCGTCTACCAAATATGGGAGCCGTTTCAAATAGACCTACGATTGGTCGAATGACGCTTCCCCAGTGGAAGGGGAAGGAGCAGCAGAGAGGCGTTGCAAACTTAACAAATCCAAAACTACTCTCAGCGTGGGACTTAGAAAAATAAACGGGCCCTTTTTTGTTTTTAGTAGTGTACAAGTATTCGCATGCGCATTCTGGATCTAACATGGTGTCAAAACTATGGTGTAGCGCTTGCGAACATACGAGTCGCGCCGCTTTAATTTAGAGAATTTATCATATTTTGACAATGTAAGAATGCAAGAGAATATCAGGTGATGAACCATCGAAAATCGTTATTACGACTCATTTCGTAATCCCGTAATTGTTTCACGTTTTCCATTCACCTCTGTCGTAGGGAGTACATATGTAATTCAGTATATGAGACAAATATTACATCACTATTATACTGTACTATTGTAATTATGTCAACACATTATATCCTGTTAAAAATTGAATACGCAAATATAATATTTAACAAAATAATGATTGTTAAACAGATTTATAAATGTATATAATACCCATGTGAAGATTTGACTACGATCTACAGAAAGTATATGCTAACAACAATGTTTTCAAAGGTATACTTGCCTATTTGTCGACAGATATCCGAAAATAAATTTGAAGACAATATAATGAAAATTTATTTCTAGACACTAATATCAACCACGTCAGATACTCTTTCTCTCCTGCACTTCTTTCATCAACATTAAGACTAATGTAAAAATCTTCGTTAGATCCTACATGACCCATGCGAATACGTGTACCTTCAGTTCCTTAGTTTTGAAAAAAGTGTTTAATTATATTTATAGAGAACTTAGGCAAATATTGTTAGAGAAATGTGTCTGAAATATTGTATACCAAATGTATCAAAAATACCATAAATCTGCAGAATGATACCTAAAAGACTACACAGGATCCATGACTTAATTTCTTAATATTTTATTCTACAAAGGGTATCCCCGGTTAAAATAGGCAAAATATCTTAAGTCTTTGATCTTCGAATAACCCGGTTTAAAGAGTTACATACATCTAAAAACTTCCATTTCCACGGTCAATATGTTCATTACCCCCTTCGCCCTCCCGCAAGGGGCAAAAACCGTGTTTTTTTTTGTTTTTTTCTTCTGTGCCCTGGATCAAGTAAAAAATTTGAATTTTTGGGTGGCGGTTAGGAATTAAAACATACATTTGAGGAATTTTTTTCAAGGTCATTGAATGTCATATATAAATGTTACAGCATTTAAAAGCATGCAAAAACCCACAAAAATACTTTTATAACGAAATTTAAAATGTGCACATAATTTTATTTTGCCAATTGGTTAGACGTATAAACTACGTTCCTGATTTCTTTTCGTTATTTTTGCAGTATTGTACCATATTGAAGAAGTCAATTTTCTTCATTTTTTACGTTTTTATTGCGGTTTTCTTTTCATTTTCCATTTAGAGTGCCAAATGTTGCGATTGAAGTTAAGAAATTAGCTTTTAGCTCTAAACACAAGGTGTATTTTCCTATTTTTATTGTCTCTGTAGCTAATATTTACTCAAATAACGACATTTTTAATACGTCGAAAAATATGTTTAATTTTGCATTCTCCATTGACGTCTTATCAAAAATGTGAAGTAGAATTGTGAATTTCGGACTTAAAATCTTTTTTTCACAATTAATTATTTTTATGAAATTACTTCTTCTTCTTCTTCTTCCCATGGCATTACGGCCCTTTCAGTTTAGCCTTAGTCTCCTTAACGATACTGGACCATTCCTCTCTGTCCTCCGTCTTGCGCCACCATCCTCTAACACCATCGACCTCAGATCATCTCTCCAAGTAACCAAATTCCAGTCCTTATTAGAGTTGCCTAGTCGTTTCCGTTTATTGGTCCAGCTTTTGTATCGTTCTTGTATCTGAACAGCTTAGTTTTTAAACGATGGGGTTGTTGGCCCTACCACAACCTCTGGAGGACCAGGTTTTATTTCGAGATTTCCTTCTCCTAGGGGAGTTAGCTTCACTACGCCTCCGGGAATTTCCCCTTCCCCTGGTTTTCTAGGATCATAGGATTGGTTGCTGGACAGACGGGGCGTTGTGGGACCCACCTGTCTGGCTCCTCCACAGAGATCTGTGCGGTTTGGGTGGCCCTGCTGGTTGCTACGCTACCGCCTGCATAGCTCTCTGCTTCTTCAAAAACGCACAAACCCCCACCGCCCCACGGACAGTGCTTCGTTAAGACGGGGTCCCCTGGGAGGGTTATGAAATTACATTAATAATAAATGTAGTGAGTGAGTGTAGTTTTGTAACTATGTGTGAGCATCAGTATGTTTACGTGCCCTAAGAATAGACAATTGTCAATTGTTTTCATTGTCGATGAGTGAATAAAAAATTACATCTTCGTTTTTTCTGGATAATAATAAGCGAAGTGAGTGTCAAGAATTTTTTAGGCAATTCGCTAGCAGAGACGTATTGCAAAATTTGTTGAAAAATATGATACATAATAAAGGTGATGCATAGGAAGGTAATTTATTAGTTGTTTTTTTTTAAATCCGAGAGCGATGATTTATTCGTACAATAACGTTCATACATTATTCAAGTTATTGAATGACAATATAGTTATAATGACGAAAAATATGGAATTAGATTTGATTGATATTAGATTTTTTTTCTAATTTTTTTACACAATAAAGAAATGGTTGATACTCATGGTGAACGTGTATTTAAAAAAAATTATAACTGATAATGCAAAGTGCATTAAGTGTAAACATTTTGTTCGAAAACATGTTCGTGGTAAATGTAAGGTAATTAACACACGAGTTGATGCATTAAAATTTTATGAAGACTATGATCTCATCCCCGAAACTCTTGTAAACCTTTATTCAAGGAATTAAATATATTAACACTTCCCTGCATTTATATTTATGAAACAGTCGTGTTTGTTAAGTCCGAATTACTGAAGTGCCACCCTTGCTTTATACGAAAAAGTCTCGTTCACGAACACTATACACGCATTAGTAGTAATATTCATCGCCCTAGAGTGTCAACCACTCTTTGCCAAAAGGGACCATACCATTCGGGAATCGTTCTATATAATTCCCTGCCCAAGAATATAAAAGATATTATGAAATTGAATATCTTCAAATCCGCGGTTAAAAACTACCTCCTGCACCAGTGCTTCTACACTGTAAAAGAATTTATTGATTTTAACAAAAGTTAAATTCGTCTTGTGCTTTATCACGCCATTGCTGTAGTACTTTTTAAACAACTTATAACAATTTCAAAAACTATTTTCTTGCATGATTGTGTTGTCTTATGGCTCATATTAATTTAGTTTTATGTGTACTCAACATTGGCACGTTTGTGTACATAAATTCTGTAGCCCCATCCTGGCCCGGGTTTTTCTCCGGTTTTCCTTCGGGTAGAGGCGGATTTATCATACAGGTTCTCTAGGCTTTGTCTAGGGGCGGGTCTATTGTAACAATAAATCGTGAATTTAGTGTTATTTCAATTTTTAAGCACTATACTCAGAATAATCTATAGTTCGATAATAACTTACATGTAATTTTTTGCTTAAAATTACAAACATATTGACATTCTATTAGTATTATAACTCGCAGCTAACTTTTTATCTTATCTAGGAATTTTTGCTGAATTTTTTGAATCCGCCTCTGCCTTAGGGCCCTTGATCGGAATTGATGGGATGGTCCCTTGCTTGCTTCCGGAGAGTAAATTAGTTTTTTTTCCCTCCACGTGGTCATACGCAGTTTGTACTGTTTTTTGACAATAAATTTATTTATTTATTTATGAGATATTTACTGAAGTTGGTGATTTGATATGTGAAAAATTTTATTCCCGATTGCGGCTAATGAAGAGCAGGTTGAAACAAATGTTGAATGGAGGTCACAATCAATCAGCAGTAGTCGAATGTGAAGAACCATCTACATCAACCACTCCAGAACAACAGATAGAGATTCAGCCTTCAACGTCAAGTGAGTTAATTACCCCAATTACTGAAGTTTCCTCATCTCCAAGTAGTTAATCAACAAGTGAGGGGTCTGTTTGTAGCCCAAAACAATCAGTCGAAAACATGAATCTGTTTTAGTTTCATTTGATAGAGTGATTGCATATCACTCGATGTGTTTCCTTTGTCGTTCGCGGGATGTGTTCCCTTTGAAGCTAGAATTCAGGTATTTCTTTCTAGGAGAATTTTCATTCCGAAGAGAAATAAATGTTGATTAAATCATATAATTAAAAAGCGTTTTTATGAAAACGCATTAAATAATATTAAAGTTTTCTCCAATAAGTCATTCATAGAAGTTACAGAAATTAAAATGTTTTTGAAAAAACTATCCGACAAAGTAGATTCTAGACTTTATGATAAAATAGCCAAATATTCAATATCAGACGAACGACTGGAGGCTTTAACTGGTCATACAAGTGAAACCATACTCTGTCTTTGCGGTATGATGTCGACCATGAGAGATTCAATTAACCTCAATGTTTTGCAAGTTTTGGTAATATTTTTGTTCAAGCTGAGATCTGGAAATTCCAATGGTTTAATTGATGGAATTTGATGAAAGACACTTACCCGAACATTTTGGAATGTATTCACATTCGCGAGAATTCTTCATAAGCTAGACATCAGACTTAGCTAGAACATTATATAACTTGCAGAATACATTAGCTGTTATATATGATGGTACTTACTTGTCGCACGGAAAGATCTCTAATAACACTAATCAACGAAAATCTTACAGTGTCCAAAAAAAGAAGACCAATTTATGCGAACCATTCACAATTTGCACTACTAATGGTTATATTGTGGATGTTCTTGGACCATTTGAAGTCACTAAAAACGATGCCGAAATTTTGGAACATTTATTAAAAGATCCAGTTGGTTTATTATCTATTTTAAAACCGGGACACGAGTTTATTTTAGATCGAGGATTTCGCGACGTGAAACCATTCTTGGAAGAGAGAGCCTACGAAGTACCAGTTGACCACCGAAGAGGCTAATGTATCTCGTTATGTTACAAAAATACGACGGGTTGTTGAATCTATTCATGGAATTATAGGCCAAAAATGTAGAATATTGCACAATCAGTTGCACAACAGGTTTTTACAGAGTGCTGATGTGTTTTGTCAAGTTGCTTCCTTTCTTCAGAATATGACTGGTAAACGGTTGACTACGGAACCAGTAAATATGCAATCAATCATAAATAGAATGCATTCCACAATAAATACAGTAAACACTTTAGCTCTAGTAGTACAAGAAAAAAATTATGACAGAAAAGCTGTCCCTTTTAGAACGATATCATCAGAAGATTTGCTATATTTCCCTGAACTATATTTGGAAAATTTAAAATTATTTTTCACTGGAACGTATCAATTATCTCAAGCAATATCGTATTAACAAGAAATGTTAGATGAAGATACACAATGGTCTGATATTTTGAGATTTGAAGTCAAATCTAGACATGTTAATAGCAAAAGCTACTTAAGTTACGTGCAATATGAAGCGAATGGAATTGGAATCGAAGCAATTAAAGGCTAATGCTTTAATTGTTCCAATGGACTAAGAACGGTTGGATGTTGTTTCCACGTAGCAATAATTATTTATTTTTTGAGTTACGGCAGATATTTATCGAAAGACATCAAACCAACTGAATACTTGACGATGTTGTTTGAAAAAGAAAATGTGTATCCTATTATAGGTGAAGACAATGATGAAGACTAGAGGTAAAAAATATAAGAGTAATTTTATATTAAATATTGAATTCAATTATATAAATATTTCTTCTTTTTTTATTATTTTTCAAACAGAAAAATTTCAATGTGGCACCTTATGAAATCAGAATAGTTATTTTTAAATGGAATGGGATAACTCCGCCTGCAGTGCTTGGGGTGTGGATCGAGTAGATTACCAGTGCTGTTGCTGGTCCCAAACCCGGTTAAATGAGGAGGGTTAGAGTGTCAGGTCCGTAACCTATAAAAAAACCTACTACTGTATGTCTGAACAACATATCTCAGAGAACTGTAAAGCCAAAAAATTAATTACTTAGGTTTCGTGAAAGTGGATTCGAAAAATAAGGTTAAATATAGAAAGAAATGGAAGTAGAAGGTTCATACGAATTCTCAAAGAGGCTACATAGGACACACATTTGGCACTCTAAATGGAAAACGAAAAAAGAAAAAGCAATAAAAAACGTAAAAAAATGAAGAAAATAGCTCAACGTTGAAGAAATAACGAAAAAAATCATGAACGTAGTTTTATACGTCTAACCAAATGGCAAAATAAAATTTGGTACACATTTTAAATTTCTTTATGAAAGTATTTTTTTGTGATTTTGGATACATTTAAATGCTGTAACTTTCATATATGACATTGAATGACCTTGAAAAAAATTCCTCAAATGTTTGTTTTAATTCCTTACCGTCACCCAAAAATTCAAATTTTTTACTTGATACAGGGGTTAGACAAAAATCCAAAAATCACTTTTTTTGCCCCTTGCAGGAGGGCGAAGGGGGAAAAGAACATATTGGCCGTGGAAAGAGAAGTTTTATAGGTGTATGTAACTCTTTAAACCGGGTTATTCAAAAATCTAAGACTTAAGATATTTTACCTATCATAACCGGGGATATCCTTTGTCTCAACAATTATTAGTATTATTTTCATCTTATTGGTATTGTATTGTTTTGCGTTGATTCTAATATTAACTGACGATTTACATTATTGTTTAGTTTTTTCAACGTTGGTCCGTTGGTCAATTGGTTGGTACGTTTTGTTTTTTCTTTGACACCTAATTATAAGTTGTTAGCGCTCTTTGATCGTCTGGCCGACAACAAAGAAGGGGAGCCGCGATGGAGTGAAGCGGAGCTACGTAAATTGGCCAGTGACAATCTGCTGCGTGTGCTGTCACAAGCGGAGAAAGTTCGCGATGAGTTGAGTTCGCAAGGAGTGAAGCCGGATGAGATATGACTGCCTGGCTCCATCGATGCAGAGAGTGATGTTGCTCAACCTCTGTGTCAGTGGATATCAGACGATCTCCAAGGTCATAATGAAAACTGATTTTCAGTTTGATTCCAACTTTCTATCATAGCAGAAAAAACTGTAAAATGTATTTTACTTTACTCCTTTTATTATCTGTGTGTCATCTTCACTTCTTTTTTTCGTAGTCGCAGTTAAATAATTGAAGATTATTGTCGCAATGACTCTAAATACAGATATTTTTTGAATTAAATTATTCACAATTACACATGTTCCTATACCCGACAGACTCATTCCGGGTTTCTATAAAGAGGTAAGAAAGCCATTACAGTTTTATAAATAATACAAGTTCTATACTTTTACAACTTCAAAACTTCTTGCCTGTCTGAGATAATATAAACATGTTTGATACGTTTTCCTCAGTTACTACTGATGAAGGGACTTAAGATCGAATCCGTCTCATTGTTCGGGATCGTAAAATAATCCACGGCATTATGCTGTCTCTTAAAAGTGCAATTTTTTTCACTATAAATAATCCTTCGAAAAGAAAAGAAAACATCAGTAACATGAAAGTAAAGTATGAGTTAATTTTACTCGTAAGAAGTTTTTTATGAAACATGTTAAGTTAGGGGTATTCAGTTTATAAAAATATGTGTGTAAACTTGTGCATGTGGAAGAATTGAAATTTTTTTACCAAAACTCAAGAATTTTTATTTATTTGACATTCATTGAATCAGGCCTCTTATAAATTGCAGCAAGTTGACATATTATTATTTGAAGCAGTTGATGGTAATCATAAAATTTCTATTTAATTATAAATATAATGAATTCATATGTTTTTAAAAGGTAGTTCGAGCTATAAATCTTTGAAAGATAAATCATATATACGGACTACGAGTAGTGATCTTGTAAGTTTCCTAATATACTCTATGCGTTATTGCGTAAGAATTTAATGTTGATTCAGTCCTTGATAGCTCTTGAGAAAAATATCAATACATAAGTAATAATGTAATATTCATCATTAATACATTTCCGTTTCTCGACCACACTTCCATATACTGTTAATGTTGAGGGTTTGATCATAAAATAAAAGATTTATGATCTATGTCAGCGTTACGGTTACTTCATTTAAATAATAATAGGGTTATAAATTACTTAACAGTATCTATTACCATCTCTAGATTACCATATTTGCGAGAAAAAAATTATTCACAATAAACAATTTAAAAAATAAATATACTTTGTAACTGTCTACAAAATAATACAATAATAACATACTGTACTTTTTTATATTTTTTCCATAGTTCAACACTATCCAATCTCCATGTAGCAACTTTATTCGAATAAACTTCACCACATACCGGCACTTCTTCATACCAAATAAGACAGTATACACTCACTCATATATATAATACTCACTCAGTATATACTCAACATACACTTGCTAAAAAACCTCTTTTTATCCAAAAGTATATAGTCTAATTATTTACATAATTAAATACATATATGTACAATGGAACGAGGGAAAAATGTATTAATGTAAAAATGTATTTTCCATTATTGTTTTTTAATTTCACTATTATATTGAACTTATCTCTCCTTATGGTATTAGGTTGTTTGACCTATAAATTTCTCATCACAATCTTCGCAAGGCACTGAATAAATAACATTGTTTTCTATGTTCTTTCTTAACATATTGTTTAGTTTTGGTAAAATATAGATAATAAAGGATATATCTACATTTCCTTGGTTGAGTGTGATTTATATTTAACTAGCTGATTATCCGGCGCTGCCCCGGATTTTTCTGAGAGGGATCTTCTTTTAGTCTGAAAAAAAAATTCATCTATATTATAAGATCAAAATACTTTAAAATACTGGTTTTAAAAAAAAATGTGCAGCATTCTAATTTTTCAAATTCACAATAAGAAACATTTAATACAAAACTTGACTGTATACAGTATACCATCTCGCGGGAACCGCAAAGTTTGTCTTTTCGCATCCGAAATATGACGCTGGAGCACCATTTCATTGAAATTCGTGTAAAATCTAAACTATTAGACTAAATTTTACGATTTAAATACATTTATTTATCTCCTAAATGTACAAAACCAATAATACATTAAATTGGATGATGATTGATTTTGTTCCTTTCATAAATTACTCTCTTAAATTCAGGTATTCTGACACTTCTTTCAATGTTTTATAGATAATTTAGGTTAATTCGCAAAGATAGACTGTGCGGAATTTCTTGGTGAACTCTTTGAGGCAAACAATATTGTCCTTCATAGTTGTCACCTATCTCTAACCTTTGTAGGCAGAGTAAGCAAATATGACTATTTTTTTCCCGATTTTATCGCCATTTATTGTGAAAAACCATAAATATCTTTGTTATCACATATTTAAAAATTAAATAGCCTAAGTTCATTCTGAACATCTTAGCTATCTCCTTGTTACATTTCATCACGATTTGTTCAGTTGTTTGGTCGTGAATAAATAACAAGCAAAGAGGCTTTCGCGTTACATGTTTATACATTAGTATGGATAGTACTTAATTCCTGTAACTTAGATATCTCATCTCGTTGAAACTTTTCCAAGTTCTTTTTTTTTTAGACAAAAGAATTAGGTGAGGAAGATCAAGTTCGTGAAAAAAGTAACAGTAAAAATTTTACAGTACCAGGTGAATGAGAAAAGTTTCCTTTCTCTTCTTGTCAACGCAACAACTTGCTCTAGCTACGGCTCGTGTGAGACGAGTGGTATGTCTCATCTCTTGCCTTTGTGCATTCTCTGATCCTCTTCATCTCGTACAGAGACAAAAACAAAGAAAACTCTCCTGAACTTGCACTCAGTTGTTTCAAAGTAAAAAAAAAATTGAGCGGAAGTTCTAAAAACAAAAACTCTGCGTTGCCAAATAATAGTTGGATGACATTAAAGAAAATTATTTACTTGCACAAAAAGACGAAAGTGTGAATTAATCAAAATTACGTGATTTGTTGTCCGTGCATTCCGGGTTAATACGTTAACGGAAAAAGAATGAGTACAGACGTAATTATTAATTAAAGTTATTAAAAGGGAAAAATAAATGTTTACATAATACCGTTATGAAGAGTAACACAATTACAAATGGAACACAAATCTGAAATTATTTTAACTGTTTCTTTACAAACATGACATAATTTAATCATATCTTAAAACTTTTTCTCTAATAAACAATCTGTTACTTTGATTGAAAAAGTTTTTTGTACACGGCATTCAATCGAGTGAACAACTATTACTGTAATAACACACACAAAAAGAAATATTGACCTCGCCATAATGGAAGGTGAGGAATTTTCAGATGTCACACTGAATATTTATGAATAGTGTGTTTGTTAATAAAGCTATTTAACTTTACTCAGACGCGTAATTAAGCGTCTCCCAATTCTTTCGTTTTCCAATAATTTAAAAGTTATCACTTTACTAAGATGATGTCTATTCATATTACATCTCTACAAATGTGTATCAAATACTTAAAGTACATCATGATGCCAGAACAAATTGTAAATATTGCTGATTTCTTATTAAAAACAAATAATTAATATCTTCAGCAATACTCAGACTGGTAAGATGTAGCTCACATTAGTATTAATCATAATTGCTTACATCTGAAGAAATGATTTAAAAGAGGATATAAAGATGTGCGTTTAAGAATAAAAATTTAAATAAATACGTTTGAAAATAAAGAAAATACATTCGTGTTTAAACTTTATTTTTCGTGACTTTCGGTCTGGTAAAAATGGCGACGAGCCGGCAATCGAACCCGGGACTCCTGCATTGATCGCAGGAGTGTTTCCACACGCGGTCATGTAAATTTAAAAAAATTTTGCAACTTTGTCGTCGGTAAATTACAACTACGAAATTGAAATAGAATTATTTATTTCTAAGATTCTTTGTTTGTTTACGGGCGTGGAATGCACGGATTATACGTTATGATTTTTTTTCTTCGAATCTTCACTCTGTGATTCTCTTTCATGATGTAAATTAAAAAATATACATTAAGCACTACAATAAAAAGATAAGCCATTTATATGGAAATTACCCGCAAAAATCCTACTTTTCTGTTTACTTGTACGCAAAAATTAACATTTTATTCTATCTCAAAAAACTTTTAACCTCGAGAAATCTTCTATACTGTCATCTTTCTTAAAAATTTATTGTGTATGATGAAGTTTCATAATTCAGTTAGTATTTAGTATGTGCTCAGTTCAACTTTTCTTAAATATTTATGATGAGAAATCAGTCATTAGTCAGATCATATTGATCCTTAACAAGCGACAATATCGTCAAAATAATTTCTATTAATTTAAATATTGTCAGTTGGTTAATATTGCGAAAGTATCTATTGTACATTCGATGCTTACGTAAGAAGGTACCATAATACTAGGATTGTAATATCGGTAAAAATAATGATAAAGTAATTATAAGATCATTCCTCTTCGAGCAAATAATGTTCTTAGCATCAATTATTTTCATAAATTTTTCGTTTTGGTCTAATTACTTTGATTTTTCTATCTCTTTATTTTGGATGAAGACCATCTTTACTGCTGTGTCTTCAAGCCATTACAAGCTCAATATACATAGTTTCACTATGAATACAATTGCTTTTACGAATCGTAATTTACCATAATTTCAAATTGTAGAACTACCTTTGACTATGTTTGTTCTGTCTCTCTATGTCTGTTCGTCGTATCGTCCCTTATTCATTCGTCGTCGTCTCCAATTTTCTCACCATGTATCTTCTCGTAAGTATTCTTTCAATAATATTCTTCTCTTTTCACAATCTCTTCACTCTATTCTTCTCATCTTCATTTACTACTCTTCTCTTTTTCCATCATTATATCTCGTATTATGGCTATCCATGATAAACATACCTTGTAATCTGTATCGCGTGTTTTTGTATTTATCAATCCGTCCTATTTCTCCGTACTCCCTTCTCGTCCCTTCTTTATTTTGAATTTAATCATATTCGGCTCATTCCCAAAAGTATTGTTGTTCATCTTCCTCCGCACTTCCACACATACAGTCAGTGTGTTCTTGAATCTTTCTTTTCTGTACACATTTGTTGAAATTATCAAGGCGAGATAAAAATTCTACTCAATGCTTATTTTTTTTGTGACCCATTCTCCATTTTATTGCAAAAGTCACATTTAAGATACACTAACACGTTAGTTGAACTTTTTCCCATTTTTTTCACCTTGTCTACCTTCCTATTAGTCATTCTTCTATTAATTTCTTTGTTGTCCCTCTCTCATCCCTCATTATATTTCCATTTACTCTTATTTCTTCATCTCTATTCATAAG
>NNCF01126161.1:232555-248585 GCA_002313205.1 Laupala kohalensis | reverse complement strand
AATGATTATGAGTGAATGTTGTGGTGGAATGATAGGCAGGGGAAACGGGAGAACCCCGAGAAAACCTGCCGCGAGCACCGCTCCGTCCACCACCTCGGATTCTACTTGGATCGGACCGGGTTTGAACCGGCGTCCCCAGAGGTAAAAGGCGAGCGCGTTACACACTGCGCCACGGGTCGCCCTTGATAGATACGAGATTCCATTGTTGAATATAAGTGATCTAGCAATGTTTGAGATGAGCCGGAGATGCGAGTGGGGTCGTTTATCGTAGTAATAAGGTTGAAGGTGTCGATAAGATTCTTGAATCGATTAACTTGTGAATGTGCAGAGTCGGATGTACTCAGGAAATCGATGTTGAAATCGCCACATATAACGGTAGATTTAGTAGATTTATGTGTGATATGTTTTAAAAACAATTTCGAAGTTCTGAAAAATTATGTCAAGATCTGATTGAGGAGGTCTATAAATACATAAAACAACAATACCGGTGTCGGTCAGATTAACTGCAGAGAATTCGAACACACTATCTACGCATAAGTTCTCGTAGCCTGTCAGTGGAGAAGATAAAATATCATTATGAACGTAGATACACGTACCTCCGTAGGGATTTTTGCCTCTAAAATTTTTNTTTAAAATTTTGCCGACAGTAAGAACTTGCTAAATAATAATTAGAAATAGCAGTATCGTTGATGTTGTTAGTTGAAAGCGAATGCTCTGTGAGGCATAGCATTTCGAAACGATTTTCGTGTACCAGAATTTCAATGTCTGTCAATTTGTTTGAAAGGGATTGGACATTATGATGAAATATAATTATTTTATTTTCGCAAAGAGTTTGTGACTCACGAGAAATGGTATCGACGTTAGATTGTGGAGAGGAATTTGAATTTGGTACAGCTTCTAGTTCCGGATCAAACCTGAACGTGATTGTCACCTTCGAGTACCACATCGTACTCCTGAGCGCAAGTTGTAACTGTGTATGGAGGCGGCAGGAGGAATAGATGAGGACGTGGGAGACGAGGAAGCAGTAGGTGAAAGAACGGGGACAGGAGAAGAAATGGGTGTGGAGATAGGTATAGGAAATGGAGATGAGGTAGGAGCAGAAGGAGGTGGAGGATGAGGAGATGAGGTAGAAATAGAGGGAGGTGGAGGAGGAGATGAGGTACGTGCAGGAGGAGGTGTAGGAGTGGGTAATGCGGCAGGTGGATGATGTGAGGTCAGATGTGAAGCTAGGAGAAGTGCTGTTTCCCAGACGGTCTCAAGTGTAAACCGTGCTGGGTAAAGTCTTTGGCAGTCAGGTGTGGTTGCAAATGAAAAAATGTGATTTTTGTGTATGCCAGATGATGTTTTAGGGCTGCTCTTTGGTAAGCTCATCACTTGAGAACAGCTGGACTGATTTGGTTATGGATTAAAGTTAGTAATACAATAAGGTTTTCAGGGGAAGAAAAATTGGAAAAATTGCCCAGAACATTGGCAATTTCGGAAAAACTGCGTAAATCATCATATGTGTATGCACTCCCGAACATAACTGACGATACAAATTTATTGAAATTTGGACAGGACAACGTCTGTCAAGTCAGATAGTTTCTAATTATTTCTTTACAGCAATTATGTCAAGATAATTATTTCTATGGAGTGGCGCTATCCTTCACGTAAACTTTGCAATGTAAGCTGGGCCGTAATGGTCTTCCCAAAGGACAAGTGTGAACTGTTTGCTTGGTTAAGCGCTTTATGTGCGAGGAAGTGTAATCATCCTCTTAAGAGGTCTAATACTGGCCGCAATTTGGGGTCACATTGTTTCAACCTCGAACAGTTTAAGCGATAGTGGACACATGAATGGAATACAAACAATTGAACCTTGAAACAAGCGAAGTAAATTACAGTCGCCATCATGTTGGTAATACGTGAGAATCCATTACACATCCTCATTCATCTACAGGTATGAGAAGATAGAATATAAACAATTTCTTTATTTTCGTATTGTTCTTTTACATTGTGATAAAACACCATCATTATCGCAGTTTGAAACTCGCAAAATGTTTGGTAGACTATATATTTTAATTTCAGACGAAAAGTATGTTCTTTTAATGTATGTATCTCGTTTCGGCCAGCTAAGGACCACGAATGACGAGTGCCAATAAGGTTCAGTTTTTTGTATGAGTTTACTCACAAGACACNCGGAGGAATAGCATCTAGATAGGATTCAGATTGCTGTATCTGAGTATTACAACTGCGGTTGTTAGTCGCAGAGGGTATGTTCTTTTAATACTTTTATTATAATAATTTTCTCCCCATCCCGGCCCCAGTTTTTCTGTTATTTCCTTTCGACACTTTGATAGGAACTTATGGGATGGTCCCTTTCTTGCTTCAGGAGAGTAAATTAGCTTTATGTTCTGCGCGTGACCATACGTAGTTGATAATTGCTTTTTGACAATAAATTAGAATTGTCACAAAATGTTTATACAAAATAATATTTAATAAACAATTCACTCTGCACTTTCACGTTTAACTTTAAACTGTCAGTGAAGTATCCCATTCCTGCCTGTAAAAGTTCGTGGAAAATATATATGAGTAAAAGAAATACTGGAACCTTGTGCATCTTGTCCATAAAACACTTCATTCCGAACGTTGAACACGTCGCAAGGCGCACGTTTGTGTCAAAATATTGTAGTATACTTTTTTTGCACCATTTCATACTCAGCTGCAAACAAACAATAAAAAGAGAAAGAATAACACGGAAAGCTATGGAGTTTTTAGCGTAGCTTCGTTGTAGACGCGAGGTTTGAATGCGTTCTTGTGCCGGAAATGAACAGCCGCGAGTGGGGAGTGGGTGAGACACCTGAATGGGGAAAGTTAAGAGGGGTGTGAGTGAGGGGTTGGAAAGTTTATCTTCACGACAGGAGCGCAGGGACGCGACATCGAGGGGTGGTTCAGGGACAGGGGCGCGGGAAGGCACAGTTACACTCTCCCTTAACTTCGTAAGCCTAGCTACACGAGATAAGCTTCCAAAACTCCCCGACGCAGCGCTAGGGGTCGGTGTCTGCCCCTTCCCTTCGTACATGACGCGGCGGTGGACTTCTGGACCTTAGTGTTTGTTGACTCTCGTCTGAGAAGTGCTTTCATTTTTCTCGGCAAGTAATTTAACTGCGAGTCACTGGACGCGTAAATGGATCCCCCGGGACTTAGTTCCACCAATGGATTCTCCCAAGTTTCTTTCGTCGCATTGAGAGCACTTTTTGTGCCATTATGTGGTTCTGAATGTAATAAAACTCTGAGTAATATTTATAAGAGGTCGGGGCATAATAACTCAGACACGTAGCTTAGGAACAAAAGAGAAGATGCAAATGGGTCGTCTGTCTCGTAAGTAATCTCACTTATTTGTGATTACGTGAAATCTATGTAGTACAATCGAGAACAAGAACCTGAACAAGAAACATATTTCCGGAATGTAACTAATAACACTGTAGATAATGCGTTAGTTATCGCTTCGAGAAGTTATAATCTTCGTAAAGGAACAGGACCATATATAAATAAACGTTCAATTTCTAGAAAGGATAATAATAATTTTTTTCATAGAATTAAACACTCCTCAAATAGAAAAAAAGACAACACTAAATAAAGGAACTATAGCAAAATATGTAGTGTGACAGGTTCATAATGTACAGTAAAAGTCATTAACTACATTTATACTCATTTATCCATATACTCAATACTATTATTAACGTCCATTATGTAATGTAATTAAACAAATAATTAAAAACTTGCGACTGGACGAATAAATTATTATATTTTGTGTGAAGAGCTCACTATGTTTCGACGTGGATTTACGTACTCGTCTGGTGATCAAGTAATAACAAATTATAACAAAATTATTATTATTATTATTATTATTATTTGTTATTCGAGCATTAAAAGTCGTATATTTTTTATTATTTATTTAATTAGATCACTTAATGAACATTAACAGTAGTAGAATTAAACCTCGGTATTGTTGTTTTAATTTCAATATGAATCATCACCATTGACATGTTAATTTAGTTAATACTTAAAGAAACCATGAAATATATTGTCGGATGTTTTGTCCCAGCTTACTGGCTATAGATCCAGAGATGCCAACTTTTCGTTTCTTGTATGTTTGCTTTCGTACTCCAACGCTTGTTAAAAGGGCACTCAAAGTATAGAACAAATCGAGAAGCATTAGTCGAATTCGAGGCATAGTTTTTAATTTATTTTTATTAGTTAAGTTTGTTTCCTTCTTTCTTACTTTCCAACATTAATTACTTTGCACAAAATATCATCGGGTTCACACCTTGATGACTTATCATTTTGTGAAATAATTTTGATTTTTCTTTCTAGGGATGAACAGAAATGAAAAATGTGTAGAAGTAAAATTATTCCCGGTATCTCCATATCAATGTAGTTCATCTTTCAGGAGACAAATTACTCAAGAAGAATAAAACCAGAGGATTTTCCACCAGTTTTGCAAGTGAAGGTCTGCAGCCTGCAATAAATTCGTGTAAAAACTTCTCCCGACCTTTCAGCAGTAATACAATTTCTCAAGTAATAATAATAGTGTGATATCTAGTACGTTTTATTCTTAAATCTCAATCGCATATCAAGCCTTAGCACATATGCAACAAATTAAGAGAAAAGAAGTGTGGAGATAATGTTATTGTCATCTGCGGTTTTAAAATATAGAATAAGATATTCAATATAGCAACAAAAATCATACAAAACACAGAAATATAATAATGAATGTAAAAATTAAAAAAAAAATGGATGTCACATTCACTCAATCTTTAAAAACTCTTCCCAAACAAGAGTGAAAAGTAATAACGCCAAAATATCTAGCTTTCTCTCACTAACCCAAATAATGATGCTTAAAAGAGTTTTCGCAAGTCTCATCTTCTCAGCTTTCAAACTTGAGGGAAACAGTGCACGATAAACACGCTCATAGAATTCAAAACCAAGCTATTTAGACAAGAGAAATTTTTACCTGAAGCAAATAATCCATAGTTTGACAATACATACCTTTTTTCTTCTCAAACACCTCTTTTCTGTTTTATTAAATACAACTTTTTTGGTATAATTTTCATATTATAAAACGTACCAAACTGTTTTTATTGTTAGGAGTGTACTGAAATGTTAAATCCATATCTGCCTTTGTGCCCTTGATCGGATTGATGGTATGGTCCCTTGCTTGCGGAGAGTAAATTAGTTTGTCCTCCACGTGGTCAAACGCAGTTACTAACTGCTTTTTGACAATAAATTTATTATTATTATTATTATTATTATTATTTAGTCACCAAATATTGCGGAATAGTATTCATGAAAAAGTATGAAGAAATGTAAGGTTTCTCCATTTCCCGAATTTTCCAGAAGAGAAGCGCGTAATTAGTGTTCATCAGATTCCGATATTCATATAGCGTTCGGAAGGATAAGTGAAGCAGAATGCTATAAGAATGCGCAATGAGACGAAGTAATGCATTCAATCAAAGGTTTCCGAACGAGGAACATCCATCCTCCCGTCAATATCGGCAAACTCAACATCCTGATAACGTTATTTATTCGACATTTGCATGCATGCCCATGTGTAACCCATTAAATGTTCCATTTCTATGCAAAATGCCAGGGACGACGAATCGCTCTGTACATCAACTCATCTGTTTCCTCATTTGGATGTGGGGGATAATATAAATAGGCTTCTGTCAATTCGAGGGGAAATAAAATATGTCGTTGTAAACTCATAAGGTTGTCTCTTACGGACTGAATTTCATCTATAAACTAATATATAATCAGTAAATACAGAAATCAATGTAAAGTATTACTGCGCGTAGAACAAAAAAGACACTATTGTCTGTTTTGATGTAATTCATATCTTCTTTGTGACTAAACATTATTTGTATCCATTGATGGTGTCCTTAAGGATATCAAATAAATAAATAAATAAATAAATTTTATTGTCAAAAAACAGTACAGACTGCGTATGACCACGTGGAGGACAATAAACTAATTTACACTCCGGAAGCAAGCAAGGGACCATCCCATCATTTCCGATCAAGGGCCCTAAGGCTGAGGCGGATTAAAAAATTTCAGCTTAAGTCCCTAGATAAGATAAAAAGCTAGCTGCGAGTTATAAAACTAATAGAATGTCAATATGTTTGTAATTTTACGCAAAAAAATACATGTACAAGATATTATCGAACTATAGATTATTCTGAGTATAGTATTTAAAAATAATATGAGTTGAAAAAGAACCCACTAAATTCACGATTTATTGTTACAATAAACACGCCCCTAAACAAAGCCTAGAGAACCTGTATAAGAAATCCGCATCTACCCGAAGGAAAAACGGAGAAAAACCCGGGCCAGGATGGGGCTACAGAATTTATGTACACAACCGTGTCAAAGTTGAGTACACATAAAACTAAATTAATATGAGTCATACGGCGACACAATCATGCAAGAAAATAGTTTTTGAAATTGTTATAAGTTATTTAAAAAGTTCTACAGCAATGGCGTGATAAAGTACAAGACGAATTTAGCTTTTATTAAAATCAATAAATTCTTTTACAGTGTAGAAGTACTGGTGCAGGAGGTAGTTTTTAACCGCGGATTTGAAGATATGTCATGGGTGAGCAGTGAAGTATTATGTTAGTAACTTGTGTATGAGTGGTGATTAGGGAATTAATGGTACATATCAATATTATTTAGGCCTAAGGAAGATATCATTACGTTGGTTCTCATGGAGTTTGGTACTTTTTTGTGTAGTGTTCTGGATGTAATGACCGTACATTCCTTAAACATGGTGGCCAAAAATAAGATTAATGAAACCTATATAATTAACTTTTAAATAGAGAATAACTTACTATAAGATATTACAACTTACTCAACTTTTTTCTATGTTGATTTGCGTAGAGGGTGTTAGTGACGAAATATAAGTAAGTCTTACGAATACACTTTTTGTTTACCCTATGTTCATAATTTAGAATATCTTTCTAAAAAGTCGTAGATAATTCGAGGAATATTACTGTGATCGGGAAGCTATCGGATAATATTTACATGCCTTACTTTTCTCGTTATTTGGTGAATTAACTTACTTATGCGAAGTAGTGCATCGATGTACAAATATCGAACTGAAAGAGACTATTAACAAGTATCATTTCCTTCTTTATTTGGATACTGATGAAATGTGAACATGGTGATTTGATGACAGCGTTGACTATTACTCACTGAGAAGTGTCCGACAATATATCATATTTCAACCGAGAGGTTTTTCTACGAAGTTGTGACGAAGAGTGTGTCAATGACGATTTAATGATTTTCGTCCGCACAGACTCTTAATTCAATGAGTACGGTATAAATGTGACAGAATTGTTGTTGCAAGTCTTAAAGTTTCCAAAATGACTGAGATGAGTTTCCCTCGTCATTATTTTTTCAGTCGAGATTTCTCTATTGTCGCAATTGAGACAAACTTTACTCCGATCATGCGTTTTAGTTTGTCATTTTAAAGAATAGTTGGATCAAGTTAACTGATTTTTCTGTTTCTCTCATACTTTTATACAGAGTTGACATTTTCGCGGGTAGCTTCTTCATATTACTGGCAATGTCATCATTTGTTTGTACGAGGAAAATCCCGACGTAATTGTTTTTGAGACTCTTTTTAATATAGTGAATAAAATACTGCATTTTACTTGATCAGTTATTGTTTTATTTGATTAGTGTTCCATCTGTTAATTATATCCTTTGTGAACAACAACGATGGTAATAGATTCTCGTGAATGATTAAATATTTCCATTGATGAATTCAATTAATTGATTAGCTGACGATTCGCGGTTTTCCTCGTGTGAATTTTGTGATTAAATTAGGTGTTTTAAACATTCACCATCATCACCATCATTTATTCGCTGGTGTCACAGAAAATTCGCCTTCCTTTTCTGCGTAACCGGTCGGAGCAAATCACACAATTGAAGTATCGTACTTTAAACCATTAAAATATGTGTTAACAATTTCCAATTGTTTCACTTTTCACCTCTTTCTTTCTGAGATAATTGCATTTAAAAATTAAACCAATAAAAGAAGATACTTGATTCGTATATAAAATAAGTAAATAAAATATTATTTAATTATCTGAAATAAAACCTTCTATTCAATATATTAATGCACTTGACAATTAACGATATTTTAAAGGGTTCTTGTACTTTGAATGAATGATATACAATATTCGACATAATTTATTATCAATGTGGAACAGATAAGAGCTTATTAGACGTTAGCAGTGAAATGAAAAATATTCTAGCTCTCGGCCTCCATGACAGCGCGTTCGTGTTAACCGTGTCTAATTTTACCTCCGTACCAACAGCGCTGTGGTTCCAAACTCACTATCCTCAGGCGGGTTGTTCAATTAACTGAGTTAATCCTCTTTGGTGGCTAAGCTCATTTACAAGGAATTGTGGACCTCGTTCGCTCTTGGACACTGGATGGCATTTTCTCTTTGGAAACAGATATATGAGGAAGGGTTTCGTATTTCATCAATCTCTGTACAAATTACTAAAAAAAATATTAGCTCTCTATTTCTTTCTCTACGCCGAGTGACAGCTCTGTTCATTTCAAACAAGACGTTTGATCATGGAATGGTAGAATCAACCCTTCCGCTTATTATTAAAAATCTACTATTCAATTCAAGGCCAAAGAGATGAACTCACGTAGATGGCAAAAAATTATGGATTTTATTTTAATGTTAAAATGATAAATGTTATCTGTTTAATTTTAACTATTTGAAATATAGATCAATAAATAAATAACTTTTATTGTCAAAAAAGTAGTGGTAAACTGCGCAATACCACGCGGGGGGATAATAATAAACTTATTCTAAAAAATATATTTAAAATTCGATGACGGTACCAAGATCAGCAGAGATACTAAGTACGAGTAAATGCAATTTATCCTGTAATTATACCTGGAAGGTTTAAGTCATTTATTGTTATGAAATATTTCAAATATGTTTTATCAGTTGCTAGTTTAGATATGCCTAAACTGGAAAGAGATGGTAAAAATGAAAATCCCAGTAAATTTGAATGAATGTAAACTAAATTATCAGAGCAATACTCTCCATCTAGAAACATTTTAACGAAGGTCTATAGAATGATTCGTCTTTTATTATGTTCAGCAATCTACAATCTTTTTAAATTGCTCTCTCAGGTTAAAAAGAGCCATTTTAACGCAGCGGAGGATAATCTAGATGGCTTTAGTAAAAATAGGTGGAGAATTCATTCTCAATCCAATTCTCTATCCATATATTATTCATCCTCCAAATGAAAAATCAATAAAAGACTCTCCCTTAGAGAAGTAGGAAAGTGGCAGAAGCGAGGCCGAAAATCGTTTCCGCGTTTCGTCGTCAGATAGCGCGCGTGAGGCGCAGTGAGAGTGTGAGAAGGGTCACGCCGCTTTGCATTAAGTGACGCGTCACAATGGCGAATTTCATTGGAGGCGTTTCACTATAGAGGAGACGGCATCGTGCCGACGTCGCGACGCGATGCGACCGTCTTTTTTTTTTTTTTTTTATTCTGTTCCAACGACGCAGCAATTTTCCAAATTCCACTTGCTTCTTTCTTTCGAGGAATAGGTGGGGGCTGTGTAAAGTTTGCTCACGTTATATTTCGTTAAAGAAGCTCCCGTCTACGGAGACAAAATCCAGCTTAGACGCGAAGAAAATGTGATAGATGAAAGAACCTATTCCGCTTTACAATGCAACTCAAGAAGGAACTCTAATAAATTCTTTTGTCGTCAGAGTGCAACACTTTTTCAATTTGTCAGAGCTAAGGAGATTTTTCTCTAAGTATCAGCGAGAAAACATCTTGAACAATTTTACCAAACAATAGATTTAAAACTTCTAAGAAAGTGGCTACAATTTCTGTTACTAGTCGAATTGTCTACCTTGGCAAAAAATCACGCTATTCGTTTTTTTATGAACGATGAAACAAACTGAATGGTCGATACAATGTTAAATGAAGTTTTGCTAATACATAATATTTTTATCATCATTTATATATTTCATCTTAATTTGAAATATTATTAAATACTTTTATTCTGTATTTTCTCTATCATTTCGTAATTCGTGTTAATGTAAATAATGAGAGAAATTAAAGTTAATATGGAATAAATAAATTTATTAATATGAAATTGATCAACTAAGTTTCAAAATCAACAGTAATTCAAAATAATACTAGCTTTTCTTGTAAAATATGTCAGTTGAGGTCAAGCAATACACTTCGGAAAGGTTAATGAAATTAAACGGACGTTTTTTTAAACATTTCCAAATAGTACAAATGCAAATGAACACTTTTCCCGAAAAGCCGTTAGACATCGCCTCAGCAAAAATAAAGTCATCATCATTTACATTCGAAAATGTTAAAATATTGCTCTGTTAATATCGTTCAAACTGATGAAAAGTTATACGTTTCATTGGTACCTTATTGGACTTAAAAGTAACGTATAAAAATCAATGAACGTAGCAATATCTCTGCAGATGAATATGCAAGAAATTATTCCAATACGTCAAGTGATTAGATCCATGTCCTGAAAAAACACGAAAGTGCTATTTGAAGCGAAAACTACAAGATCTATTGAGTTGAACTATTTGCCCGATTAAGCTTCAAACAGATAATAGGCGTTTATACTTCTTGACGCGGATTGTATATAGTCTATCGCGCCAGTGTGGTTGCACCAGATACAATTTTAGTGGGACGGTATTTAAAAGAGAAAATCATTCGTCCATCACAAGGTCGTAAGTATTTAAATATTTATTTGTTTTAATGAAAAACATTTTTTTCCAATACGGAAGAAAGTACGAAATTCTGTTTGGAAGTAAACGGACGTAGATACAATTCAATTAAGCGTTTCATCTCAGAGAACATGGAACTTAATATATTGAATTGAATGATGAGTTTTGCTATTTACAAATTAGTTCTAAAACCGGTGTTAATGTGTCACAACTTTCTGTATTTTCATATAAAGAAAGAAATATTAATTACTAAGCATACTATTGTCATAGATCTAATAGGGACGTAAATGGATAGAAATTACCTTAAATGAATAAAGGACGAATTTGAAAATAAAAATATATTGTTTTATTTAATAAAACTATGTAAAAAGAATATACTTCACATATTGCAATGATAAGTTGATAGCCATATTTTATAATGGTTATGAAGAAAATTTCTGTTGATATGTAAATGTCCTTCACGACTTTCGCTAAACAACATGACTTGAACCCATGACGTTCGAGCAAAAACGCGTTAACACAAAACATCCACCAAATTGATATTGTTTTACAGAGAACAGTATGTGACAGAAAAAAATCAGACAAAAAAAACTAATGTAATTAATATATTTACAACAAAACTATTTTGGGGTATATATTCAATTTTTTCAAGAATTATATAACTACTTATCCTTATTCTACTTCTATATTATGACTCTAATGACGTAGATGTTGGCGAGCCCTAAAGCCCCGATAATTATAACAATAACAATAATAATATTCTACTTCCATATACATTTGCAGGGTCTAATACCCGAGATACGAATGACATTTTTATTACTTTTTTCTTGTATATCTTCATACCTCCTTCAATCAACTCATTTTTTCGAAGCCAATACAATAAAATTAAAAAGGAAGTCACGGGTATAAAACAGTAATTGCGTGTATTATATTTCAATATAGTGTTAAATTATGTTTGCTTAGTAATTGATAATATTGTTAAACACCTAATGATACTACGAATAGGTATCTAAAAGTTGTTTAAATATTCGTTAATAAAATGCATTACAATCCAAATATATGTAAATGGTCGGTGAATAACTGAGAAGACCGGTCTTTTTAAGTTGGAAAAAAACTATTTGCTAAAACCAATTCTTATTATGTCTTGATGATGTTGCCTTTTATTGTTCGTTCGTTTAACATTTATTGAATTTAATCAACTCGCTCTCTCACACGTAAACGGGACTAGTGATTGCCGCTTCTCAATACCTCTTCCTATCTCCACAGAGTGGAGTACATTGAAGTGAAACCTGACCAAAAGTATTTTATCCAGTAAATTTGGTGAATTATGGCGAAAAATCATTTTTAAGAAAATAAACAAATTTTACGACAATTATCAATTTAAAGAAAATGTGTATAGAACTTCTTTTGAATTGTTCATAGATCTGATTCATAACCTCTAGAAACAAAAATACATTTAACATGATATTTGTTTATATACATATAAACGATAATTCACCATAATCCATCAAATTCATGCGATAAAATTCTTTTGGCCAAGTTTCGTCTCAATACACTCTACTCTGTGACGTCACGAAGCTGTGTTGAAAAGCAGCGTTTACTAGCCCCGTGTACATCTCCATTATGAGTTATCCTCTTCTCTCCATTTAGAGCTTCGCCACTCCAAGTCAAATAACTTTGCCGAAAATCATGCTATATGACCGCCTAATATGAATTGCCAACTTCTACGATACTTCTACGACCGCATAAATATAAATAGTAGTCACAAAAGGGACTATTAGCTGTAAAAAAAATGCGAGTTAATGACACAAAAAGGAAGACACGTGGTAAAATACGTTCAGAAAGAAACGAATAGCTTCACAAGAGAAATTGAATTGATGGTCAATGTTGGCGATATATTTTAGTTAAAAGAAATCTGAATGTACCACCAACATAACGCGACGTACACTTAAAGTCGAAGTGAATGCGTTGGGTACATTATGTACAGTCACTGAAACTGGCAATAAATAAAGAATAATTTACTGTCAAATTAATCTGCTGCCTATCACATTGTTGCTTACAATAAACTAATTTAATGCTACCACTTTCCAATATACTAATAGACACAGTGCGACCTCGTTCATGTTTCTCTGTCTTTGGTTACATTTTCTCTGAGCAGAGTCACGTGACTAAGGAGGGGGCGCTGGTGGGTATTACCTTACGACCCCATATGTGACTTACCTAAAAAAAGCGTTCGTTGATACTATCGACAAAATTGTGAGTTTTTTATTCGCAATTCAATGCTTTTTTTCTGACGCACCCTCAGGATCATTTTATATTTTTAACACGATATAGTGTACCAAATATGAATAAAATTGTGATTTCTCACGGCATTTATTCACAAACTACACGATAAAACACATTTTATTAAAGACTGAGTGTATTAAATATAGTGTTGCGCTAACAATGAGGAGCTTCCTGTTTTCTTACACTGATAGATGATGATGATAATAAAAATGATGATGATGATATCCTATGTACAATGAAACGAAATAATTGATTGTGATATTACGAAGAGAAAAATATTCCAAGTCTTTCGCTCGAATGCCTTGGCTACGCCTTCGCTACGAACCAAATGAAGCGCAAAACGACAACGTCACGCACGTAGCACAAAAGTATTTTGTTCGTTTTACTAAAACTGACGATCGTATGCATAAATTTCTTTTTTTTTCCTTTTCTACCAAACAAACATTTGACAAATACCATTAAATTTATTTGTTTTTTGCACCATTATTTGTTGCGTTTAAAACACACTACAATGTAGGCAAAGCTCTTCCGGAGGACTACGCCACGTTTGATGTTCAGTTCCCGTAAATAATTACCTGTTTCATTTGTGCATCGTTGGAAGAGTGCTACTAAATTTTTCACAAAAGCCTCCGCTTTCCACTTTAAACCTCTTCCTCTTAGAGTTTGTGTCAAGACTACTGAGTCTTACGGTTCATGTTTGCTTATGAAACTTTCTTCAAACTTGTACATGGAAACTGGAAAAGATAAATATATTTAAAGAAGATAATTTTTGCTTAAAGGCTTATAACTTGTTAATGAAATTAAAGTACGTTATAATAAAACAGAATAATAAATGTTAATAATAATTCTCAACGAGAGCACAGAAGTTTTAAATTCAAACTAGACGAGCAAATACGGTTTCGTGAGATAGTATTTTTAAATTGAACTCAATAAGAAGGAAGGAAGGAAGGAAAGAAGGAAAGAAAGAAGGAAGGAAGGGAAGAAGGAAACAAGGAAACAAGGAAAGAAGGAAACATGGAAACAAGGAAACAAGGAAACAAGGAAACAAGGAAAGAAGGAAACAAGGAAACAAGGAAACAAGGAAACAAGGAAACAAGGAAAGAAGGAAAGAAGGAAAGAAGGAAAGAAGGAAAGAAGGAAAGAAGGAAAGAAGGAAAGAAGGAAAGAAGGAAAGAAGGAAAGAAGGAAAGAAGGAAAGAAGGAAAGAAGGAAAGAAGGAAAGAAGGAAAGAAGGAAAGAAGGAAAGAAGGAAAGAAGGAAAGAAGGAAAGAAGGAAAGAAGGAAAGAAGGAAAGAAGGAAAGAAGGAAAGAAGGAAAGAAGGAAAGAAGGAAAGAAGGAAAGAAGGAAAGAAGGAAAGAAGGAAAGAAGGAAAGAAGGAAAGAAGGAAAGAAGGAAAGAAGGAAAGAAGGAAAGAAGGAAAGAAGGAAAGAAGGAAAGAAGGAAAGAAGGAAAGAAGGAAAGAAGGAAAGAAGGAAAGAAGGAAAGAAAGAAAGAATGACGGAAAACGTATAAAAGAGAGAAGGAAACCATATACATCAAAATCTGTAGTCCCTACATCTATGAAAATAATATGAATTATACTAAATATATGTCTGAAATGAATTAATATATTTCCGACCATATTCGAATACCATGTTCGCGGAAATATATGTAGGAGTGCTCTTGCTCATTATTTTTAATGTTTTACTGTGAAAGCGTTTTGATGCATTGAAATATTCCATAAAACGCGTATGCTACATAATAATGTCACATAGTAATTACCCGTAGGGCACGAAAGGACTTGATACATTCAAATACGCGAGGGACTCCTCGGTGAAAATTATCCCCGTATTACTTCCGCAATAGCAGATGTAGATTTCTTTTAAATATGTTTTTTCTTCTAATTATATCGCGATTATAATGATTAATTTTATGAAGCCGACTAGCGACTTTGCGCACGTGAAATTTGGGATATTAAAAAACATTCTTGAATTCATAATTCTCATAGAATTCTTTATCAACTCATAATCAATGCAATTAAATATTGGAATGTGCGTTTGTTTCTCCATACAATTCGGTAGTATCATTGAAGTCGGTTGTTTATCATACAGAGATTTCCTTGTTGTGGAAAATATAAAATTGCAATTTGATATTGATTTTTCATCTTGTATATCGTTACATTAACTTTTTTAGTATTAAAGAAAAAAATTACATTGCTATGTTTCCTGTTTTTGCGGTATTCTCCAAAAAAAAGTGGAGGAACGATGAAATCCAAGAAAAACCATGGCTACTTATTCCTGATAATAATTTTCTTTTAAACATTCCGGCCGTGAAAGCCTTCATTCATTTAACAAAGTCTTAGTTCTTTCCTCCTCCACGAGAACAATGACCCACGTGTGATTGACAAACAACCTCGTCTAAACTTCGTGGTGTCTAATGCCGTAGGGATGTCTTATCCTCCCACCAGGAGTGCGAGTGCTGCCCTCTGGTCAAGCACGGTGTTCGCCTGAGCACAGCACTCAGTGCAACTTGGCACTGGCACCTGCGCCGCCTCGCAAACTCGCGAAGAGTCAGTTTGATGAAGCGACCGTCCACCATTTCTCATTTGCTGCAGCGACAACCTTCGGCGCCCGTGCGTTAACAGCGCTGGCATCAAATGTAGTCATTACTTCACATATGACCGCACGGAATTACTTCACATATGACATGAGTACATCGAAAGTGTTTTTGACAATGGAAGTTGTATGAAAAAGAACTCCAGCAATTAGTGTCTAAAATGGTGGAAGGAGTGCTATAGTGCCGTTAAAACAGTTTTAGGAAGAAGAAGGAAAAAATGCAACGTTTGTGGGAGAAAAAAATCAACGAAATCGCGCCGGTGGGGCCATATTTGTGATGTAAGGAAGATCATGTATATGTGTATATATATATATATATATATATATATATATATATATATATATATATATATATATATATATATATA
>NNCF01126161.1:203275-230314 GCA_002313205.1 Laupala kohalensis | reverse complement strand
ATATATATATATATATATGTGTGTGTGTGTGTGTGTGTGTCGGCAATTGAGCGGAGATAAACATGCACAGAATACTACTGCTGATGGAGGCATAGTGTATAGATACAAGATATTGTAATAGGTCAGTGAGTAAAGACACGAGGAAAACAAATCGTTTTGACATACAGTATATGGTTAGCAGCTGGAAACATAGTGTGTGACCAGCAGGTAGTTCCGCACTGAAAGAGTACAGGCGGAAGGAGAGGAGAACGAAGCAGTGTATAACCTTAGAACAACATAGTGTAAGGGAAGAAGGAGTCAGGAGGGCTTACATGATAGACGTATCACCGAGTGGAAAACTGCAAAGGAGAATAACTGGTGAACCTTTTGACATATTGCGGTCGGGTTAAGACTGCAAGCATAGATCACAACCATTGAAGCGAACGAGAGGGAGAACGAATCTGCTGATTCGTTCGGTAGACAGGTTAAGAGAGGATCGTCAGGAAGCAGGGAAAGAATACAATGTAAAGTACTAAAATAGGGGAAACAGAAGAAAGAGTCGAGAAATGGGGGGAATTGACAAGCAATTACAGCCCTAAAAACCATAGACAAAACGACATGGAGTAAAAAGCACTGAGTGGTAGAACTAGAAGCGGGATGGTACAGAGACATTCTACGTCGAGGAAAAGTATATCTACAATAAGCGACAAATCGCGTAGAGGAGTTCATAGAGCAACTGCGCTGCTATAAGTGCATGCGCTATGGCCATTTAACGCGCGCTTGCCAAGAGGAAGATGCGGTATGCGGACATTGTGGGGAACGATAACATTCGTATACACAGTGTGGAAAGAAAACAGAGAGCTATATCTGCGTAAATTGTAAAAGGTTGGGAATGACACATACACATAGTATTTGAAGTACAAAGTGCCCTGAATATATTGGGTTTTGGGAAATAGTTCGTGCATCAATTGCATATGATGTATAGATGCAGCGCAGAAGACTCCAAACAGAGATACACCAAGGTTACACCAAGAATAGGTTTACAAACACAGTAAGGATGACATTAAAGCGAAATATACCTTACCCGAGAGTGATACAACAATAATGTGCACAATAGCTCATGGCTGATATTAAGGACAAAAGTGATATAGACAATAACTAACTCGAAAAATTAGTGGTAGGACCAAAATTGTGTTGAGGAACATAATTGCGAACAACAAATAGCGCCAGATAGAGATATCGTTCCTACCTCCCCGTGGCAGGGACGGTAAACTCCTTGATGAGAACAAAGGGGGCAAAACGGAACGGCCTAATAAAAGAGGCAAAACGAAAGAGGTAACAAATGGAGAGACGTATGACCGAACAACAGAGAAACAAAAGTTAAACTATAATACTGACATGAATACTGAAATGAAAACACAACCCAGGTAATAGCTCACAAGCAAAGGAACTGGGAAAATAAATAAATGAAAAAAAAATGACATGAGTTACAAGAGAGTGCCTCATCCCATCAATTTTGGCCGATATTGGACTATAAATAAATAAAATTTTAAAAATTGGATTAATTACCTTTGCTCCAAAGAAAACGAAATAAACATGGATAACTCCATCCCGTGCTTGATAAAAATAATAAATTTTATTATAAAAAAGTAGATACAAACTGCGTATGACCACGTGGAGGACAATTAACTAATTTTCTCTCCGGAAGCAAACAAGGGTCCATCCCATCAACTTTAATCAAGGACCCTTAGGCAGAGGCGGATTTAACGTTTCGGCACACTCCTAACAATAGGAATAGTTCAAAAATAGTAAACCACGAAAAAGTAATTTCAGAAGTAAATATTATTATCAAACCATAGATTAATCGGAAATGTATTTTGTATAATGATTTTGTATAATGATTTTTTGTTTAATGAACTCTTATGGTTTTTAAACACTATACTCATAATAATCTATAGTTTGATAATAACTTGTACATCTAAGTTTACAAACATATTTGCGTTAAATTACAAATATATTGACATTATATATGTATTGTAACTCGCAGCTAACTTTTTATCTTATCTAGGAACTTTTGCTGAAATTTTGGAATCCGCCTCTGCCTTAGGGCCCTTGATCGGAATTGATGGGATAGTCCCTTGCTTGCTTCCGGAGAGTAAATTAGTTTATTGTCCTCCACGTGGTCATACGCAGTCTGTACTGTTTTTTGACAATAAATTTATTATTATAAATCGCAACTATTAAATAACACTAAATTTGATATTTTTTCTTATTTCAATAAATGCCGCCTCTAAGCAAGAACCTAGTGAGTCTCACATACAAAATTAGCCTCCACGCGAAGGAAAACCGGAGAAAAACCCGGGCCAGTATGATATATTGAACATTGTATATTCCTAAAACCTTATTTCCTTTATTCTTTCTTCCTTCTTTTCCTATGCGAAAAAAAGTTCTGGTTTGGAATGAAAGTTAATTATATATTTCATACATCCATGAACAAAATATCCCTCATATCGCCTGCATCATTATCACATATTGCCTCATATCGCCTGCATCATTATCACATTATCACATTATAATCTGATCATTTAAGATATAAGTACGTAACATAGTTTCTTCTACCTTTGTAGTATTAATTAAAAATATAGGGCCTGTTTTTGGTAATTAAGGTTTGGTAAGAAAGGTAATGTATTTTTAATATGTAAGTATATAAATCTTGCGAAAATCTGTTAGACTATAACAGTTTTCATAGTCCAAATGGAAAAGATTAAGATAGAAAGCAATTTATTCAATTGTGGATCCTAATTTTCTACTATGTATCATTGTTAGTGTGTACATCCGTATTCGAGTAAGGGATTCATCATTAATGGATTTATATCACAATCTATTGTCACTTCAAAATAAGATACAACTCTTTTAATCTGTTCTTTAGATATCAAAATAAATGTTTCAAAAAATACCAACATATTCCTTGAAAGAATAAGTAACTTAAAATTTATAAAGGTTGAATTAAATACCTTTAAGGAGTGAAAATGTTCATAAATTAATGCATGTATTCTTAGAATATACGAGTATGCTGCATAATTCATTACCATTTCGAATACAGCGAGAAAATATAAAAAACATTTTCTAAATTCATTGTTATGATGAAAATTTATTTCTTTAATTTGGATTGTCGTTTAATCTATACAACTGATTTCAACATCTTCGCCCCACCAGTGGCTGAGGTGGTGGTGTTATCGCTCATCACCAAGTCATCCCGGGTTCGATTCTCCTCCTAGTATTAATAACTCTTAACTATTACTAACTGCTTCTACTAACCCCTCCACGTATAGGCCCCGTTGTTGGTAAACGCAGCTAACCGGCCCACCTAGTAACAATGGCCAGCTAACTCCTATCGCTCCATGTAGATAAGCTTGAATAGCACTAAGATACATTTCCCGTTTACAAATACAACAATACAAACCAAAGAAAGTGATTCTATAGTACCATATCTTATAACAATAACATAGATAGATTTTGAAACAATGTCGAACTTTATGAATAACTCAACAAATTGTTGTACTAAAATCCCGTATACTCTTCATCTGTGGCGGATCTAGACCGCAATCAAGGGGAGGATTTGGGGATCATTTCCGTTTGAAAAATATTGTTTTTAGTACATATTTAATAAATATCTTCTTTAAATGAAATACATCTCATCAAATAGGTAATGAACAATTTATTAAATAGTGACCATGTGACCAAATTTATTAATTGTTTAATATGGCAAATACGTATTGGAGGATAAGGAATTCTTGACCAAATCAGGATTTTATAAAGATAAAAATAAAATAAAATATGAAAATATACTTTTAATGCAGACATAATGAACAAACAACAAAAATATACGAAAGTTATAAAATAAAATCCCAATCAAGAGTCTTGTTTAGGATATATTCTTGAAGAGGTCTTCATTTTAATCCGAGTACTAATAAATAAAGGATCTACTAGGGAGATGACAAACTTATAACGTACATAAAGACTGCACAACGTATGAAAGGGACAACGGTATCCCGTAAAATAATAGAAATCAGCATACCATCTATAGATGCCAAGAAACATGAAGAAAAAAAACAAATTTCGAACGTCTCACGACCGTCCTATCCGTATAGGTCCTGTATAGAAAGATGTCGCCTACTGCTTCCTCAAAGCATTAATAACATTAGGAGACTTGTAGCCGTGAGTTGCATTGTTAGCAATATGCTCGCATTTGATCTATTATACATGTATAGTAGAGTTTAGACTACATGGAATATGCCTAGTATTGCGAGTCGCATCAACCGGTGCATGTAATACACATAAATTATAATACAAATTTGTATAACGTTTGCCTATAACATGGAAATTTATTGTGCAAAAAATATGGTAACACTTTTATAGAGTACGTCTTTTATCAATGTCCATTTTATTTGTTTGAGAGTTCAAGTTCAAGTGTGTGTGTGTGTGGGGGGGGGGTTATATCCCGTGTAGCCTCTCCTCCCCCTCCATAGATCTGCCACTGCCTTTCACCAAAACCTAACGAATAACTAATTTCAACTTCCCAAACTCATCCATTCTCAATTTATAAAGCAAACAGACGTAAGGATAGGTGATAGAACATAGCGAATTCCTGACGGAACACTTAATTACAAGGCACGTTGGAATTCTAGCGTCGGAACCAAACAGAGAGCGGAAAACTGCGTCTAATGTCAAACCTCGGCTACGCGGTTCGTTGGTGTCTGGAGTCTACCACCGTAGACAACACACTGTAATCAGGTAACAGATTAATTATGTAAAGTTGAATGAAAATGGGAAAATGTGCAATTGGTAAGCGCTTTAGCGCGTTAAGCTGTAGGTCCCGAGTTCGAACCTCGGTCCCGTCTCCTATTTTCGTTCAACAGTACATAATTATTTAGTTACAACGACTCATGGTAAGGGAAGGTCACAGACAATAACACGACAAGAATGTTGCCAATAATAGACAAATACGACAAGATAAAGAAAACGTTGTGGAGTGTCGTAAGATTGTCACAAGATACAAATAAAATGATGGGGGGAAATCAACAGAGACAAATGCGCATCATTTATATTCCTCTTAAAATATCTGCACAATCAAATACACCATGAAATTCTCTTCAATAACTCAGCATTTCCTCCAACAATTTCATCAACTCATTATCATCTCAATCACCTCCAACTTCAGGACTCGTATCAACATAAGAACACAGTTACCTCCTCCTCCTCCACCTCTGCCAGCTGTTTGCCCAACGCCGGCACAAACATTTTACTGGCTTCCGCGAGAGGTGATAAAAGCACGGAGTAGCTAATTAGAAGACGGGGTTGGGATGGGGGAGAGGGAAGCACCAGCTTCACGGTTTCACGGTGCGGCGCGTCGTCACTACATGGCGCGCACTTACATTGACGCATGGGTCGATGAGTCGAGAACTCCCGCATCGAGATGAGACACTTGCGGGAATCCACCTTAAGCAAAGTTCTGATGCATTCGCGCGAACAAGATGACGTTACAGGATGCGACGTACGAGATGGATGTTGATCCGCTCTGGTAGATCCAGGATTGGACTAGTAGTGAGGGGATCAACCTCATTAGTTTACTGATTACTGTTCTATATGAAAGTATTCTATTTAATATCATTACTCACTTAATAAAACAAACAATATTACTTTAAACGTCGTTATATTGCATCCATCCTGTCCCAGTTTTTTATCCGGTTATCCCTCGGGTAGAGGGGTATTTTATAAACAGGCTCTTACACAGGGGCGGCGATCCATTGTAATAATTAATTTCGAATTTAGAGTTATTTTAATAGTTACGATTTATAAACAATATGTTCCGAATAATCTATAGTTCGATAATAATACGAATTTGTGAACTATTCTTTTTGTGTTTTATTAGATACAAATTTCTTGATATTGGTTTTTATATCACGTAGCTAACTTTGTATTCTTATCTAAGGTGTGTGCAGAAATTCTCAATCCACCTCTGCCTCAGGGCCCTAGATTGGTATGATGAGATGGTCCCTTGCTCGCTTCCGGAGAGTAACTCTATTGTCCTCCACGTGGTCATACGAAGTTTATAAATACTTTCTTGAAAATAAATTCATTCGTTTATTTATTTAATAATTAGATTTATTTATTACTTACTCTGACCTTAAGAATCCCGTCATTGTAGAAAGTACGAAATACAAATACCGCTTTTCTATATTTTTAACAAACTATTCTTCAACCAGAAAAAAGTAGATTCATAATCCTTGGAAGCAGTCGCTAATGATATTTTAAAGAATATTCTATTTTCTTCCGGAAAATCATGTATTGAATAAGATGAAGTTCCTCCATGCGTCTATACTTTTTGGAATTGACTTTAACTAAATACTTTTTGGAATTGACTTTCTCGCCCCTATCTTAGATGTCAAATCAAATGAAACTACTCAGATCCTATTATGAATCCCAAGGAATATGACAGTGAACGTTTAATTCCAATTTCTTTCAATGTCTTTGCGTGAAGTAAGTTCAAATATTTTGTTGTTGTAAAAGTCGAGTAATGTTATGTTCTTTATTAAATCAGTGGAAAGGAAAGATTGAGAATGGTTACAGGCACGTGTAACTCTAGCAAACCACCGACATTAAAGAATTGCATTTCGTGAGGATTAATGGCGATTTGAGAAAGAGTTTTTATTGCGAATATTTTGATATTCAATTCAATCGAGTTAAGCCGAGAGTGCTCAACTAATGTAAAGTAATACGTGTGAATAAATACAATAAATTTATTTTGGAAAATAATTGAAGAATAACACGTTAGCTAATAATAATAGTGTGTGTGTGTAGAATATATTAATTATTTACACGTTCTTTGTTTTACGAATTGGTACGATGCACCATATCAGAGAGTGTTAAGGGAAATGTATTGTAATTGGTTAATCAAATATTTTTTGTGTTAAAGAAATACTTTAGATACAACTCCGGTCTGAGCTGAAACTACGTAATTTATAAGGGACATCGCTCCATTGGAATTGTTACAAATACGTCTATTTTGTAATCAAGATAAATAAATACGTAAAGAAATACGCTCGACAAATACTTTTACGCCTGACGATTCAAATCACGAGGCGAAACGATGTGTTAAAAAAAATTAAAATTAACCGTCCAGATACGGTCGAAAGTCATAATTTATTTATTTCTCTTAAACTAAATGAACAGTTCAAATATTATGTACTAATATTATCAGTCTTCCACTGTGCTTTTATCACTGAGCAAAGAGAGGATTACACAACGGAGACGATGTTGTTAAGTCTTATATAGCGCCATCTCGTGAGATACGATCCTTCGAGGTGTCGTCGAGTCATTGAACACAAACGAAACGTTTGCTTTGAGCAAAGCGCAACTAACCTTTAGACTTCAATGACAACAACTTGAGTATTTTAAAAGATATCATAATCTCTTTAAAATATATTTAATTTTAGAATAAGTACGTACATAAAACAATTAAATACCAAGAAAGTTCCAATAAAGATGAAGATTTGTATTATATTGAATAATTTAAGTACTTATTTACTTTTAGTATTGTATTTTAGTAATACAACCTAACAAACTTCTTTCACAGTATTTTACGTTCTTTTACAATATTTCGACTATTATTCGAGTATTTGTCAGGTACAAATGGATACAATAAAATTAATCATTTAAATTACAATGAGACTTCACCTTACTTGCTCAAACATCTTACTTTTCTGTTACGTTTGCAGCCTTTTCTGAAAACGTATGTTTGTACTTCGGATGAAGGATTTAAAAAGTCCTAAATATATTCTTTTTCGTAATGATACCTTGGATAGATATCCAATATTCAAATGAAATGTGGTAACTTTCGGTGAGGTGATAATAGCAACGTGTCGGGAAACGAACACGGGACTCCTGCTTTGATCACAGGGGTGTTAACCACTACACTACTCGTTCGCATTACACAACTGTACGCCATTTCCACAGAGACGTAAACCCCAACTCGTCACCATTTTCAGATGGGACGAAAATATCTCACATTTCTTCTCGCAGTGAAGGTACACGGAAGAAATATATGCATATTAAATTTTTTTTTTCTTCGAATTATCTACATATTTCATTCGTTTCTCTCTCATATACTTTTCTTTCAGACACATTTAACGACAAAATATTGTTTACGTTTATATCTGATCTTTTTTAATTATAAATAAATATGGAAAAAAGTTACCAAGCAAAAATAATGGCGTACTGTTCTGCAAATATTTTTCAGCCCATCCCAAACTTTTTGAACGTTGAAACTAGCAGACATATTACAAAAATTAAAAAATCAATTCACTCATTAAGTGTTTTCTAAAGTATATTTATTCAACGAAATTATTAAAATACATTCTTCGAAGCAAAAATGGCCGTGACTACAATTACGTTATGAAGACTCGTCGATATCCTGTTAAAAACATGAGTCTCTTATGCATTATTCCTTACAACATATTTCATTAATGAACAAGAAGCGGTCTTTAGGAAGTTATGGTCGGTAATTATTGATCAAAGTTAAGCCAATATTTTGATACCAGGTGCGTCCGAGTTTCAATTAATCACACAAAACTCAAACAAAGTTTAAATCATGAAGTTTGGAAATATCATGTTTATTTAACTTAGGAAAATAACTATTAAACTTTCCTTTCAGTTGTTCATCAAGTTCATCTCATTCAAATAAAAAGTCATCCTAAATTGCGTATATGCTGTAGATAATATTTAAAAGTGTTGATGTATTATTCAAAAATGGAATGTGGGAAACATCTGAATCATCGTTTATAATTTACATCTAATTTCCTCCTGAGAACTCTGCATATAAAAATATACTTTCTATGGAATAAAAGAGTATGAAAATACAGTAGTTATCAATAAGAAAATATTCATTAACGTCTTATATCTCCTTGGATTGGAAATGAAAGATATATTTAGTAGATGATATATTCAATACCTAATGAACATAAATTTGCTTAATAGCAAAAATATGTTTTCGAACGTACCATTACGTCAATTATAATCATCTTAAAGTGTATGTATATTCGTGGAATCAAAACCTTTCATTTCTCTTTGAATCAAGACCTTCGATAAGATTGAGAACAAAGCACGGGTACTAATGGACTCCAACAGTCCCCTGTTGTCTTTTCTCAAAGAACGAAGAAACAGGGATAAACACATTAGTAGTTGACTATGTTGGTCGATACAGGTCACTTAATTTGTATTCGTCCAGGGATACGATAATGGTGGAATATTGCTTTTTTCCATTAGTGATACAAATGATCTACGTCATTCATCCATTTATTAATTAATATCAGGTCGTTCTATTTTTGTACGATCTATATCTCAACATCTCTCGTTGCGTGACATAAAACTAATTGAAAAGATGTCTGAATTCTAATCCAGATTTGCTTGAAAAAAAGTGAATGTTTTGTTTGCTGTTGAGATATTTTTTATTTTTTTCTGGATGGAGAAAAGATGAAATTAGAAGTCAGCCATAGAAATTCGTAAAAACTCAAGATTTCTTCAATACTTTCGAAGTAGTTCTAATTTTTTTATTGTAGTATTTGTAAATGGGAAATGTAGCGTGCTATTGAAGCTTATGTACATGGGGCGATAGGAGATATGAGATGGGTGGTAAGGGCTGTTGTTACTAGGAGAGCCGCTTAGCCGAATTTACCAACTATTTGGCCAACGTGGAGGTGTTAGGAGGAGGGGTACTTAGTAAAATTAATTGGATAGAAGAAGGAGGGTTTGCTTTTGAATCGTTACAGCTATATATGAACTGGGATACTGAAGTGAAAAGCTACATTTTTTTTCTGGCTCCACCGGGAATTAAACCCGGAGTGTCTAGGTGACGAGCAAGGACGCTAGTCCCTGATATACTGATTTGAGCCCTGAATGGCTGGATTTGTGTTAATATGAAGTTACGTTGTTTAGGAATTGGAAGGTTAAATAAGTTCACTGACTTGTGAACGTACTTGTTTCCTGGTTGACTTCCACCCAGATTATCGCGCTGCGAGGCGCGTTGTGCGCTCGCCTGTCGCGCTGCGTTCCCGCGCACCGCGCTGCGTTCAGTAGAGGTGTTTTCCTTGCCAGCGTTCTTCAGCCACGTTGTAGTCCGTGCATTGTACCGAGCGTTCTCAGTCATGAGGCTGTCAGGATACTGTTGACGTCTCTAGGGTCATGGATCATTGTCAGCAAAAGAAAAGGGAAGCACTTGCAATGTTAATATTACTTGATCAAGATAATTAGGAGGAAGAGGAAGATCTCCCATGGAAACTTCGCCTCCGTTTTGTAACTCATCCAAGAAGACCTTACAGTTCATCCATCAGAGTCTGGAACTACACTTGCTGAGAAACTTTGTCTTAATGTAAGAACATTGAGGTAACAAACTGGGTCTTACAAGAAGAATATTTGGAACAAATTTATTTTTGAAAAAAGTTACACAGTTACTCTGGTTTTTCTTACACTAATTTTCCTTTACTGAGGACGAAATAAAATCTGTTTGTATTAAGGGATCAAAATACTTTTACTTACTGGTTTTCAAAACCATGTTCAGTGTCCTAATTTTTCAACATCATAATAATACAAATATAATACAAAATTTAACTGTATACAATACACCATCTCGTGGGAACCACACCGATTGAATTTTCGTTTCCGAGGCATGACGTGGCTGCACATTTCACTAATATTCTTGTAAAATCTTAACTATTCGTCGAAATTTTACGGTTTAATTTTTAATCTTTGTTAAATGCACAAAACAAATAATCCATTAAATTTGACGATGATTGATATTTTTCCTTCTTAAATAACTCTCTTAAATTAAAGTATTTTAACACTTCTATTTTTAATAACGTCTCTTCGTACGAATTGAGGTTAATTTTTGTATAGAAACATATGCTGTCGCGGACTTTTTTGTAGAACTTTTTAAGACAAACAATATTGCCACTCATAGGTGCCACCTATCTTTAATTGTTTAGGCAGCGTAAGCAAATATACCTTTTTCCCCCGTTAATGCGCCGCGCGCTGCGTTATTCAGTCGTTCGAATGCAGTCGGGCTACCGCACTGGAGATTGCACGCCAGCGTTGGCGTTGTTGCGCTCTGTAGTAAAATGGCAATGTTGATTATGCAAAGAGGAGTCGATTACATTTCGCGCTGACCGCGCTGCGTGGTATTTAAAAGTGGCGGAAAACTGCCCTTTAGTCAAGTCGATAAATCCAATATAATTGCCAAGTGTATCAGAAATTCGCCAGGGAGAAATTAGGTGATCTTGGGTACAAAATTTACCATAATATAAATGTTAAGTGTTGGTGGAATACGTATTAATGGATTTCCAGAAGTAACACACGGAATGCGTTCAAATGTGAGTAGGCAGAAACTCAAGAGCACCGAAAAGAGAATGGCCAGAAATACTCTTACTAAGAAGAGAGAAAGAAAAAATAAATTACAATAATGAATCCAATTAATACTCTGTAATTCCAACTTTCTGAGTTCGATAATTTAAGTTTTCTGAGCTGTTTTATTTTGTGGTAATATTTGGATTGGTCCGACACGTTGTTGTAGAGGGGAATGTCATATGTGTACAAAGTCGTTCAAAATGATTAAATTGGAATTTTTTAGTAGACGAAAATACTGCCATACATGATGTTATACGAAGTTCAAAGAATATTGTATTTTATTATAATATTTCAGATATGACAAAATAATGTTATTGCGTATGTTTTGTTTTGGAAATGATGATCGCTTTTACGAGTATGCCTTTCGATGAATGGGAATCTATGTGTTTGCAAAGTGCGAGTCTTGTTTTCTTTCGTTTCTGCATTGTGTGTATGAATTTCGGTGTACGATATACTTTTTAATTCGTGGGTAGATGACAGTTCTTTCCTTGAAATACCTACGAATATATTAACGGCTCGCAATCCCAAAGCAAATAAAACAAGGATTAACTTACAAAGTTCAAATCAATTTCCCCCCCCCCCTTTTTTTGTAATTAAAACTTTTGGATGTAATATTTTGTAATAATTATGTATAGCACATGAAATTGTTCTACTTGAAAACATGAAAAGATATTATACGAACAAGTCTTTTCTTACATTATGAAACTTTCAGGAGTGTTACAGAGCTGAATCTGTATACTTCAGATTTAAAGCCTACCACATATTTAACACTATACTATATTTAAGGTTCAACTTTATCTTATGTAGAGTAGGCATATTCAGCTGATTCATAAAACTAGTGGTATAATCGTGATTTATTTGGCTTTGAGTATGTATCCCAAAAATTAGTTAACTTTTGTTGTCACATAATAAACAACAATAAACATGGGAAGAGACAAAGTGAAATTTAAAATGAAATAATTCATGAGATGCGTTACATTAGTTATGGACAAGAGTTTGTACACGAGAAAATTTTATTACCATTATTTCCATGTATTATTCAAAATGATTTTATGTAATAAAATATAAAGTAATTTACTTAATAATATAAAAGCGTTTATAATTGAATCCAAATCAGAGAC
Organism: Laupala kohalensis; assembly: GCA_002313205.1. Taxonomy (NCBI): domain Eukaryota; kingdom Metazoa; phylum Arthropoda; class Insecta; order Orthoptera; family Trigonidiidae; genus Laupala; species Laupala kohalensis. Next base: position 217,757 of record NNCF01126161.1, on the reverse strand, counting down.
GTGCAAATAAAGTCCCACTATCAACTTTGAGTTTTTCATGTGATTAACAGTATAACAAGATACATTTACTGTTCATTCACGAAATATTTTTCTTCCCTTACATCTCATTACTTTCCTCTCTTGAGTATTTATCCATGTTTAACTAACTTGGATTTACACGACATTGTTGTATTGGAGACCTTTGCAGGGCATGGGTTTATACGTAACATGGCAAAAAGGGAAGATGTGTGAGAAGGGGGACAAGCGTTAACCGCCTGGAAGGAGCTCAAGAAACGATAAATCACTTTTCTGGTTATAATTAATTAACTGGGAAAAGCTGCGATTATCATGTCGTACGTGGATCGTTTATCTTAAGTCCCCAGGTTGCTAGCTTTCGCTGTCAAGCTACAGACACGAGTCTTTTTTTTGTTTTTACACTCTTTCTCTCTCACTCTTTACACCAAGTTTGTTGGTTCACACTTACTACGTGTGATGTACGATAAAGGATAACATTCTAAAACTGATAAAAGTCTATAAAGTAAAAACAAAACTAATTTTTAGTCCTAATACGTTAGTCACAAATTTTCTTTAAACTTGAATACGTATGAATGATACTTGTGCATTACTCATATTTCGCATAAACATATCAATTATTAATTATTATTTGTATTTTGTGTGTCTACCCACCCTGCAAGAACAACTGGGAGTGTTTTTCAGAAGCAGTGAACTAAAGGAAGGTATATTTTTTTGTACATGAAGGCTGATGCAAATTAGTCTGAATGGAAGGAGTGGCGCTTTTGCTTAATATTCAATTTCAATTTCAATTTCAATAGGGCGCTTTATTTACAAATATTATTTATGTACAAATGTGTGGCGAGGCTTTTTGTTGCCTGTACGCCTGTAAAATTCCCCTTAAGTAGAGCCGTGGGCTGTGCATACAACTAACCCTGGTATTCACTCTAATTGAATGGATAGTTGCAGTTTTAATTTTTGGAAATCTTTGTTTTGAACTTAAAATGATTGTAATTTTATTTACTTGTGATTTGTATCGTAATATTATTATTATTTTTATTATTTTTTAGCATCCTTTAGTGCATCTTTAATATTGTTTTATTTAGTTGTAAAATATCTTTTAAGTATGCTGCAACTTCCGATTAAATGAGCACCGTTGGGAGCCACAGTAAACCAACGGTCAGGACACGAATATATACAATTAATATAAACATATTTACAAAAGATAATTAAATAAGAGAAATAAATTATAATGTAAAATATACCAGTTTTGCCATAGAAATAAAGATTAAAATAAAATTCAATTATTTACAATACTAAAAAAACAACAACATATAATTGACGTAATGCCTTGGAAGGTCTTCTCAACATGTCTCCGCCTGAAAACAAAAGAAAAAGACGAAGCGGCAGAATCACTGTTCATTTGAATCAGTGGTTTCAGCGCATATTACTCTTTCTCTCATGTCCCTCACATAGCTTAGGAACTGACCCAGGGACTGCACTACAAATACTATATTGCCCCTCATTATCGTAATGGCTAAATCTACGTTAATGTGATAATTTTGGAATGCACCAACTTGGATAAAAGTTCGTTTTTGATCTGTTTTCGGGCATTATAGTAAAATGTGAATCCAATCTTCATTTTGCTTATCGCAAAGTGGGCAAATAGAGTCTCGATCCCCCCTCAGTTTTCTTAATGTCCACCCTCCTACGCGAAACCATCCGTAACCCGATCGTTCTTTTGATTTGAGACAGTCAATGTATCGTTTTCTACCCCGTTGTCCACCTACTAAGGTTTGCACGATAAGTGACCTCTTTTCCAGTCTGTTAGTTTCTATTTCACGACGGTATAAGTTTTGAAGTTTTCTCTTAATATCTTTTAGATCGTTTGATATGATTGTTTAGGACCGTGAAATACATACATTAATGTGTATTTAAAAATATAACACGGCGAAACAGATAAATTTAACACAGAATATATACAAGTATACTTAAATAATTTTGTCAGTTTACAAAGCAAATTAAGCTGTCCTAAAAAAGGTATCAGCAGGTCTGAAGGGGTTCAAATTGAATGGGATTCTGAGATTTATGAGCCTCTGTATAGAACATAATGGCGTCATTAGACTGCAGCTGGATCTATGTGTAGTTCACGTGTGATGTTATATACTTGTCATGTTTTAAATTTATTTATTTGTGTGTACTTCTTTGTATCACGACCAAACGAGCTATGTTTAATCGCTGTGAAATTATTTTGCACTCACTTTTCAGAAGTCTGAGTGCCTTTGAGAATCAGCTTGGATGTAGATGAAAAATTTGCAATGAAAGAATTTGAAAATATGGTAGTCAAAATTCAATTTCCTTCTAGGTAATGTGTCTCCAACAAAAAGAAAAAAAATTAAAATTGAAATTCCACACGAAGAAATAGAGCAAGTGTGGCTATAATAACTGAGATAAAACTGAGAATTGCAGAAATAAACTATTCTTACAAAAACAATTTCCTCTCTTTACTGACAAAACTAGAACGACACGGTACTGGCTGCATGGAGGGATACACAACAGATTAAAATATAAAGGTACGTAGGGAAATTATTTTTATTATTAATGGAATGCTACTTAAATAATTCTTATATATTTTACATAGGTAGTTTAAATTGAATCCAATAAATTCTAAAGCGTATTGAAACTCTATAACTTTAAAATTAATATATTGTATCAAAATAATGTATTTTAAAGGTATTGGTATCACTCAAGGCAGAATATGTCTAGTCATGTATCTCCCATCTAGTCATGTCAGAACACGATATAATTCAGTAAACTTACGACTCTTCGTTTGAGAGACGAGGGACCTCCTCGTGACCCTTGATGTATCCTCCACAATGTCATCTCCACATTAATGGATGAAAATCTATGGATATTTCATATTACACTCTCGTCCGAACGACAAACGAAAACAAACGCAGATGCCGTAACGAAACACGCTGTTGACATTCAAACATCCACGAATGCAATAAAATTGTTCCATTCCCCCCCCCCCCACGCGGCGCCAGCGTCGAGTCTCGTTCGTCACAGCGGCGACGAGACTTTGACAACAAGGAGCAACACACGCTCGCTTCCACTGATGCACAGCGGGTGTTCGTGGAACACAACTCAAATACACGAAAGACTTGGAATGGCAATGTTTTTCTTTTCTTTTCTTTTTCGCGGTCCCTGGCGATTGATGGGAGTAGCAGGTGGATCAGACAACATATTTCCATTATTCTAGTGAGAGAAATATGTATCATAACAGAGGAATTCCAATTATGTTGAATACACAATTATAAGGCGAAATATTTGGCAAGTGCTTGAGCAATTATATAAAAGGATTACTTTCAATTATGAGGACAAGTACTATGAAGGGGGGTCAGCGTGGCTCACTGGATAGAGCATTGAGTTGCTGGCTGGATGGCTGGGGATTTTCATCACGCCTCAACATCCAAACTGGCTCCTGCTATAAAATAATAACCTGCTATATAATGAGTACTAGGATCTATCCTGGGGTCGAACCGGTCGGAGCGAGATGCTGACCACATCTCCTCCTTCTAGTGCCGGGGTCAAGAAATAGCGCGAGCTCTACCCTCCGTGAAGGCCAAAACCCACAAGGGGCTGTAGTGCCAGATAAGAAGAAGAAGTACTATGAAGGAATTGGAAAACGGAATATTTGAAGAAGTTAATAACCTCCTTGGGAAAGTCCAAATACTTTAAATATTTTTTTTAATGTGTTCGTAAAACATAAGAATAAAAACTGATTTGGAGATGTGTGCACGATTTATTCATATTAAACCTGCGAAATGTATGTATATACATGAAATAATTACAAACCCTGGGGAGAATAAACCTTAGCGTATTAAAACAATATGTTTTTTAAATTCCACTATTTGTTAAAGATTTCATGTTTATTTCACTTAAATACTTACCATGAAAATTGGGTCAGACAGACTTGCCGTGTTGCAAGGATTAGTGGCTTCAAGTATTTTTGCGTCCTTTGACACTTTAACAATAAAACGTGGTGAAAATGAGAGCGTATATATGTCTTAGAATCATTCCACCACACAAACTATGAAAATCTTTAACACAACACTTAGCGTTCCAGTACATAATAACAAGAATAATACATTCTCAATGAAATGTATTAAGAGTTACTATTTTGATTCTTTGAGTACTGCAAAAACGGAATATATATTTTAAAACAATTAATTACTCTTCGTGCTGATACACTATTTTATGATTTTACCCAGCAACCAACAGGAAAATTTGAATTATTACTTGATCATTTCGTGTAGTAATAATGTTTAATGGTATAAAATTCAAGATTCAATACTTTATAGACGATAATAAAAGGAATATTTTAGACATCAATAAAAACTACATACATTAGATAGTAAAACTTTAAAAAGTCCTGATAAATTCAGGAAGAAGAAGAGAGAACACAATATCTTTTTCTAATACTGATATATTTCATATATTTATAAATTGGATTGAACCATTTATAAATATTTTTCCTTAAAATTATTCATTGGTGAAACTAGATGGAAAAAATTAAATATATTTTTGAATTTATTTAAAAGATTTATACTTAAAAAGTGTAATAAAAAAGGACAGAAATTTTACATCGAATGTAAACTCCAAACAATCGCAACGCGGCAATTCAGTTTCCAAAACGTTTTACACAAACAGTCTCTTTCGCTAAAAAAGAAAAAAAGTGGCGGGAAAACGTCACCACAAAAAAATAACGCTCCGCGTGAATTAACTTCCTCATTCGCAATTACATTTTGACGGACCATTTGCAGGACGACGCTGCGCCGTTAGAAGCATTAGGGGTATTAGATGAAGGCTCGGGAAGGGTGATTAATGAGCGAGGCGAGGAGTAGCCAACGGGCATCCGTGGAAGCCGCACTCAGAGGGTGGAGATGAAGATAAGTGAGAGGGGGTCGAGACACAGAAACGTTGCTTTGGAAGCTTTGGTTCGAGTAGTAGTGCGTACAAGCATTGGCAGTGATAATAGGAGATAAGTAAGGCGCTTGGAATAGTGGGCACGGCTTGTAGGTACTATTATATGTTGACGTATAATAGTACATACAATAGCGCCATATCTGATTTCTGCGAGTACGTATTTCACGACTCATTTAACCGCACCTCACTATTTTAAAATACATAAACTGTCATAATCCATACTTCCAAACTAATATGTATAAATGTGTAACGCGAAAGTGTGTCTGTCTGTTTGTTACTTAATCACAATTAAAGTATTGAACCGATCGAGATGAACTTTGGCAAGAAGATAGTTAAGAGGCCCAAAATGAATGTAGGCTATTTTTTTTATTATGCATAGTTTTTATTAATTTGTCTAACAGTAATGTATAATCGCAATCCATCAAGTGATCATCCATATTCCATACTAATACATAAATGCGTAACGCGAAAGTGTGTCTGTCTGTTTGTTACTTAATCACGATTAAAGTACTGAACCGATCGAGATGAACTTTGGCAAGAAGATAGTTAAGAGGCCCAAAATGAATGTAGGCAATTTTTTTAATATGCATAGTTTTTATTAATTTGTCTAACAGTAATGTATAATCGCAATCCATCAAGTGATCATCCATATTCCATACTAATACATAAATGCGTAACGCGAAAGTGTGTCTGTCTGTTTGTTACTTAATCACGATTAAAGTACTGAACCGATCGAGATGAACTTTGGCAAGAAGATAGTTAAGAGGCCCAAAATGAATGTAGGCAATTTTTTTAATATGCATAGTTTTTATTAATTTGTCTAACAGTAATGTATAATCGCAATCCATCAAGTGATCATCCATATTCCATACTAATACATAAATGCGTAACGCGAAAGTGTGTCTGTCTGTTTGATACTTATTCACGATTAAAATATTGAACCGATCGAGATGAACTTTGGCAAGAAGATAGTTAAGAGGCCCAAAATGAATGTAGGCTATTTTTTTAATATGCATAGTTTTTATTAATTTGTCTAACAGTAATGTATAATCGCAATCCATCAAGTGATCATCCATATTCCATACTAATACATAAATGCGTAACGCGAAAGTGTGTCTGTCTGTTTGATACTTAATCACGATTAAAGTACTGAACCGATCGAGATGAACTTTGGCAAGAAGATAGTTAAGAGGCCCAAAATGAATGTAGGCTATTTTTTAATATGCATAGTTTTTATTAATTTGTCTAACAGTATTGTATAATCGCAATCCATCAAGTGATCATTCATATTCCATACTAACACATAAATGCGTAACGCGAAAGTGTGTCTGTCTGTTTGTTACATAATCACGATTAAACACTATTGTGATGAAATTTTGCAGGGAGATAGTTTAGATGTTTAGGATGAACATAGGATAACTTTATTTTAAAAATGCCTGAAAAGAAAAATATAATATAATTTTGACCGTAAATGCCAATGAAATCCGAAAAAAAGAGAAATATTCGCTTATACCGCCTAAACGGATAGAGATAGGTGATAACTGTTTAAAGCAATATCGTTTGCCTCAAAGAATTCTACAAAAAAGTCCGAGACAGCATGTGTCTATCTACAAAAATTAACCTACATAATCGAAAAAACGTTATTAAAAATAGAAGTGTTAAAATACATCAATTTAAGATAATAATTTGAGAAGGAAAAAATCAATCATTATCAAATTTAATATTATTTTTGTTTTGTGCATTTAACGAAGACTAAAAACATCTTTAAATCGTAAAATTCGGACGAAAAGTTTATATTTTAAAAGCGTTTTAATGAAATGATGCAGCCGCGATGACGCCGATGAGACTTGCCTAGGAAGCGAAAATTCGACCTGCGAATGTATTGTTCGTCTGAAAATCAAAACAACTTCCGTATAACGCCGGGTAATCAGCTAGTATATTAATATTCGTGAGGGCTTGGTCCATTTAATACAGTTCTTAACTTGACAACTTTTTGGTTTTTATTGAAACCTTTTCAGCTATAATAAACAAAACAGGTTTGTAATAGTTCAAAGAGAGTATAAAAACATTCATAATATATTGCACTAAGAAAGCAAGAAACCTCACAAATAAATATTATTAGAATTGTATGTACCAGTATCATTCCTAGTTAATGATTCATTTTTAACAGTGACGTACATGTGTTTCTTTAGTCCTGAAGAAGATTTCAATAAAAAAAACCGAAACGTTGATAAGTTAATAGCTGTGTCTTTATTGGATCAAGCCCTCAAGAACGTAAGTTAATTATATATGTGTCGTCGAGAATACTGAATATAAACGTTTTTCATACTATTATTAGCATTATTAGCAGTCAAAAGGTGTGGAAACCACCATATGTGCCAGCAATCTATCATTCCCCTGTTTCGCTTCCAAGAGAATGTAATCTCGTAAGTTACACCTGGTGACACCTGTGAATTATTCCTACAGAGAGTACCACTGCCTATTCATACGTGGAACAACTTAGGAACATATGTAAATTAATACTTCCTAAATAATATTCACGTTAACAATAATCAACAAAAAAAATCAACAAAATTAAGTAAAATTATAAATATTTTATTATCAGACTTCGGTGGTTAAATGTTTACAACAATTATGAGTGTAGATTGGATATTATTAAAATATGAACTGCGGTGTATCATTTGGGTGGTATCATAGTACGAAGATGGGCTCTAATGACCTCGATGTTGGCGAGCCCTAAAGCCCCACCAAAAAAAAAAAAAATAGTACGAAGGATTTTGATGACACTTTAAAAGCCTCTCTTCGAAAATGGCATCACACGAACGAAATTTTCCCTTACCTCAAAAACTTGAACTTCTGCAAAATTACTAAAGTCATTATTAATGGTGTGTTCATAAATTAAGTTTCCGTACAGGTCCATCTGGCAAAATTCAAAACTCCTTCACATGAAAATTAATATCCTTGCTTTGAAACTGATGAGTATTTTAAATCTTATTTAAACCTACGAGTAACAATAACAATGCCAGAGACTTTTCTAACGAAGGGACTGTTTGCCCTCATTTGCCTTCCGCAGGTGTTAGGAGGAAACTTCATCAGAACTACCATCGTACATCTAAATATTTAATTTCACTGAATTTCGTTGAGCTGCTCATGTAGTAAATTCCACTGTACACTGACATATCTGCACACCACAGATGGCAAGGTCAAACACCAGTTAAACGTAAGGCACTACAATAATTCTTATATCAATGCCGACCAATCATCGTCTTCCTTTTCCACGCCTTATCGGACCGGGAAGAATAAGAAAATTGAAGGTCAATATATTATTTTTCACGTTACTGGAAATATAGACACTCTTTGGAACAATCATTGTTTGAGGAATCAACGAAGAAATGATGAACATTATTATGTTAGTGTAGGTTATTGATGTTTGATACTTATTTCGAAAAAGAGTGTTAAATTTATTGTAAATGCATGTTGAAAAAAACATTAGGAAGGTAAGATTTTAACTTTTTTACATGTAGTTTATAATATTAATAGAGAGACATGTTAAACTTCAAATTTTTCATTGAATGACAGATCTTTCGCAAATTTTATAAATATGTTAAAGTATTATTTTTGAAGTGAAATAAGCAATTTAATATACAATTACTTGAAAATGTAGCACAAAACACATAAAATTTGGGTTAAGTAAACAAAAATATTTTGAGCTTTAAATGTGTATATATTTTCCACTTATGAAACTAATGAAGGCACGTATTTAATGGTGTGCTAGAAGCTAATTTCTCTCCTGATATAAAACGAAGCAGATATTAATATAAACAAATTAAATTATTGAAATTGATGACAAACATTAATGTTAAGAAACAGTCGGGCATGATATATTTTCATCGTACACGTGTAATATGTGTATAAATATGAAAAAAGTATGAATTTGAAAGATTTTTAATTTAAGTGCTCGAGAAGATTTTGCGTTCAGCGTATATTTTGGGTTATTGGCGTAGGTAAACCATTAGCAAACTCTAGTATTAAGTCTTCTCTGCTAATCACTGTGATGTTTTGTTTTATTTGTAACAAAAATACTCACCAAAATTGTTAGCAAAATGTCAACGAAATAATCTACTAGTTTTTTAATAATTCTATAAGGTTATTTTCTTACACTTTAAAAAATCCTCTCGTTCCATCTTCGGTAAGAGTAATTTTCTGAGAATAAATTTTCTGGGAAGAAAAAAGATATTTTAAACCATAGATGAATATTTTTCTTTGGAAATATAATGCTCTCACCTCCGAGATAGTAATGTATTTAGCCAGATTTTTCGAAACAATTTATTAATAATGGATTTATAAATATCAATTTATTAATATAAAATGCTCTAATAACGTTTTAACTAACTAATTTTCCAATTTTTGACCAGTAAAAGTAAGGGACAAAAACTTATGAATGAGCAATGCAGTAAGGAAAAAAGAGAAATTTTTGTGTTTTTATTTCCATCATTGTTATAGTGGCTTTCTAAGTCATGAGCAATTGTGTTGCAAAGTGGATGACACTTCTTAATCATCTAATTCTATTTTCCTCTGGTTTGTCGTAATGAGCTGACGGGCAAGTAGAACGAATTTAATATAGGGTAGAGAAACTAAGTTGTAAAGGGATACATGGGAAGACTGAGTGATTTTGTTTCCATTTTAATATTGTGTGGCCGTTTCCTTTTAACAGCTTCCAAAACCTTAATACGCAACGAATCATAACTCTTAGTTCCTAAGCGTGCGTTCAAGTATACTTCAGGTTTAGGTAAATAAATAAATTTATTGTCAAACAAGCAGTTCAAAACTGCGTGTGCCCAAGTGGAGGACAATAAACTAATTTACACTCCGGAAGCAAGCAAGAGACCATTTCATCAATAGTGATCAAGGGCCCTAAGGCAGAGGTAGATTGAACATGTCAGCTCACACCTTGGATATGAACAAATTGTTAACTACATATTATAATACCAAAAAAGTTCAACTTCTTAGAACGTTCTTCCGTTCGTTTATGACTTTTTTTGTTAATGCCATTGTTGTAGCGACGCGTTTGACTCCGATGACGAAGGCGCTTTCGTGGACGCCCTCTCGACGCTTCTCCGACGACGCAGGAATCTCGATCTACTCCATCGCCAACGCCGCGCTGCCCACGTGGTCATCGCTTCTCCACGTAAACGTCGACGCCCATCGCCTGCCTCCGACAAAGCAAAACGCGCTTCGCTGCGCAAGTGTCGAGAGTGGTTGGCAGAAGAGATAACACGCCACGAATGTACGTGTCACAGTCACATGGATACTTGAGATAACTGAACAAAGCGGTGACTTAAATAGGAACGGAGTTTGAGCACATGACTCGATGTTGCCTTCCTTTATACTTAATGGGTAGACTGTCTTAGTAAGAGAGACAAGGGGATCGTGGATTTGGCACAAGCCAAATATCCAGCTAATGATAACACAAGGCTATAGGAGCTATCTGGTAACACGCGGGTGGACACGACCATGTGAAGGGGAAGCACTATCCGCTCGAAGGTTACTCCCAAACAAGTTTGCATTAGACGCAAGTGACCATATACGTACGAGTAATGGTAAATCCTAGTGTTCGGTTAGTTCCTTTTACTTATCCACAAGAGATGTGAATGAAGGAGATACACAAATAGGTAGTTTGTCAACCGCAAACATTCTTCTTTCGCATTTGTTTACTATAGTATTAAAACTCGAAGATTAAAATAATTTTTATTTGCAATGGTAGATACTTAAATAGTGCAAGGGATATATCTAGAGTATGTTCTCATTTTCTTCTGCTACTACTTCCATTCACTCCTCTATTTAATACTTCTGGAATATAGGAAGTATTACATTTTGTGCTTAATAATATATCATAAAGGTAACTTTTATATCAATAATAAATGAACGAATGTATTGCAATTAATTCTTTATCTTGAAACTTAATGTTACTAACAGATGGCTAAATTTGGACGTAAAAATCAGTGCATCTAACAGAATGCAAATGCAAATTTTCCAGTAGAAATCTTAAACAAAATAAGTCATAGATAAAATATCTAATGGCTAAATACATAAAAGAGAAATAAATACAAGGTGAAATATGTCGACTCTACCAACCATATTTAATCATTTATCATAAAGGGAGCTAAGATATTTGTAGTTTTCTTCGTCATTTACATATCAGTGTTGGCCAGTAAAACCCTGTCTTATGTTGTTTGTCGTAATAACGATGTCAACATCAACTGAGGCGTATTATCCCAGTAATAATAATACTTTTTTGATTTAATATACTGTGTTTTTGAAATTTAATGGCTACTTTATATTGGAGTTTTAAAATTTAGCGAATAAATATCGAAATTCTTTCATCCTTAGTCGTTATGTACTCACATTTTGTACGTTGGATAATGGTTATTTCACGCACTTACGTATAATTGTGTATAATTGTGCTTACCAGATGATGTAAAATGAGCACGTGCCACTTTCGCTAGTCGTATATTTTTAGTAGTGTAGGGTTTCCAGGGATAGTATTTAATATAATTTCACGATTCATGAAATGCTAACGAATGTGTCAGGGTCGAAGGGTCTCTGGCCTCCAGCATCAGTTCCTACTCCACCTCCACCTGCGTCACCAACCGGTGATCCGTCGCACGAGGAGGCAGACTCCTGCAGCACCAAGCCCAGTAGCGGCGAGGACAGCAGCGCGACGCCGTCGAAACGCGCCCACGCCGAAGACAGGCACTCCGCCTGTTCTTCTGACGAGGACTCGTCGGTCCGTGACGCGGGCTACAGCTCGTCCTCCGCCACCGAGAAACACGTCTTCTCCATGTGCGCCAAGAAGTCCCCGTCTCCGCGCAAACAGAAACGGAAGAAGAGAGAGCTAACGAGCTACGAGGCGACTCTGCTGCGCGCGCGAAAGAAATTGTTGGCGGCGAAGGAGAAGGCGGCGCCTCAGGTGAACGCTGCGAAACCAGCCAAAGATAAACGCGCGTCGAACTCGTCGACTGGATCCGAAGATTTGAGATCGCATAAGGAAACTATCAGTTCGAAAGCAGGTTCTTCCTCCAATGAGCTGAGCAGTATGGATTCAAAACGGAGTCATGGCAAGAAGTATCACGACTCGGAAAACGAAACCGAGTTTGAACTGAATAGGAGGAGAATCCTGAATGAACTCGCGTCTAAAGGTTCCCCATGGCCGTTTGTGGAATCCCATAACAAATTCACCAAAATGACCTTGCCGATGCTGGCTCATCTCTTTCCAACGGCGTTAAATCCTCCGACTGCTAGAACTCCCATCCCGGCGAATGAAGCTCCGAACAAGACGGCGTCGTCTGTGTCGACCAACGCGTACAACCGACCGCGAGTGGTCGAAGTTGTGGAAACAAGCCAGGAGATCAAGAGTATTTTCCCGAGACTTAAGGAAACACCCGTCTTCAGAGGAGCGACGCCGATGAAGAAGTGTATGGATTTTAGTGACCGCTCTCGGGGAGTCCCCGCTCGGATCCTGCGTCCCACCGGGGAAGGGTCTACCCCTGCCATCCAACATCCGGTCCAGGGTGCTCCCCATACCACCCTTCACTCTCGAGTCGGATCCACCTTTATCTCTCCATCTCATTCTCGCACGGATCCCTTTCCGAAGGTGGTAGCACTGCTACCGAAACAGGTGCGTCTACGACCGTTTCGACCGTCGTCTCCAAAGTTGCCAGCCCTGTTTCAGAAGTGGGCGAGGATTTCCGGTGCGTCTTCGGGGGGTCCCGGATCAGCGCATGCGAGTATGTGGCGACGTGTGGCAGGGAAGAGTAGCTCTTATGGACTGAGATCGGATCGTAGGGTGAGGAAACCGCAGAATGATACTTCGTCATTCCCTCCGGAATACGGTTTGCACCACGTTCCGATATACCGCCCTCCTGCACGTCATGGGACTCGACGACGATCCTCCTCCACTGACTTACATAGTTACTAGATCTCTAATTTCTCTCTCTAGTAATGGTTTTTTTAATAAATCTTTTATTCAACTATTTACTCAATTTTATTACTTTACTATATATAATAACTAATGTTTTGTGAGATTTTTGCTCGTGCTGGGCATGGGCAAATATATTTTTGTGATGTGTTTTCCAACATTAATTTATATAAAAATATTTTTTAAGTCGAAGAAAATTTTTGGTTTATTTGATTTTGCAATTTGTATGTAATTCTATTGAATTATACAATACGAGTGAAAAATTATTTATGTATTAAATTACAATATATTTTACTCTCAACTGTTTTATTCAATGATACAAAATAAAAGTTTTAAAACACGTGTTTTATTCCAAGGGTCTCTTTATCCTACAATTAGAACTACAGCTACACGTTCACATCACGACCTGAACGATCTCAAGGGTCTTTTGCCAGAGAGAGTCGTGGAGACATTCCTATGCAGCAATTGAGATATGAGATCACCCACGCGGAGGATAGTATTTTATATGTTGGTGGCACTGCACCCGATTAGTACTCAAGAGTCTGGGGTTCAATGTAAGGTTAACCAGTGAAGGAATACTTACATAATTTGTTTTAAATTTATTTTAGAGAAAAATGACTTATATGCTTTTCTACTCTCATAGTTCAGATTGTTTTCCAAGGAATTCCATCCGCATTAGTTCAATTTGAGAATTATTGGAGAAGTATACGTACAGAAATTTGCATTAAAAATAACTAAATCTGCCTAGTATTTGTGTTACATATTGATAGTAACGTTTCAAAACACTTTTATTATGCGAGGATGTAAAATAAAAGTAACTTTGCAGAGTAATGTAATGCCACATATATTTCCACTTGTGGCAACAGAAATAAACCATTTGCAAATTTAAAATTTATATGAAAATATGAGCATTTGAAATGTTTCATATATCCATATTAAAATATTTTAATAAGAAAAATAAGATCCTGAGTTGGTCGCCTACTTTGCTGTTGTTTGAAACCCCTTAGAAATAAATATTTCGGAAAAGCAATACTTGTCATGATAAAAATGACGTCATATACTACATTAGGGGATATTTATGAATTTTTCTCAACATTGTGTTTTCTTCATCGGACTGTCTACTCCAATTGCGACAATAGTACACAGATACTGTATAAACTATCAGCTCTAACTCACGAAGGGTATACATTCTACACCTGTATATGATTTTGTATTAAAGAATACTCCACAAATTAGACAGATCATTTTATTTACACCTAACTCTGCCAGTTTCACCCCGAGGGTTTAAGTTGGTCACTTCCCGGCTGCGCCAAATAAATTTCTTCCCACAGTAGAACTTGAACGCAAAACGTGTCCAATGGCGAGATAGGGATAAAATTTTAAAATGTAGTACTGGCTTGTCATAACAGTTTCAGACTGTTGAATCAAGTTTAGTAAATATCTATCAAATGGTATGGATTTGCATATTGGATAACGCATCCAACATTCACATAACCATCTTTATAATACGAAATTCTTTCTGCT
>NNCF01126161.1:186218-203226 GCA_002313205.1 Laupala kohalensis | reverse complement strand
ACACACACACATATAATATATATATATATATATATATATATATATATATATATATATATATATATATATATATATACATACACACACATACATACATTATTAAAGCAAGTTTACCTTAAGGTTCACCATTTTTCGTGCAATAGAGTATTATTAAAACAATATAATATTGTCTTTGACGAACGGAACAGATAAAACATTGTTTTTTATGTATGTTTTAATATTGTTAATGTGTTTTAGGGTATTAAATCTTTGACAAGTGTCTCTGGTATGCACATGTTGAAGAATAATTGTCTGCAATATAAGGTCATTTTTAGTTGCAACAATACTTGCATCAACAATCATCAGTATCAGTCGTACATCAAACTAATCTTTCATTTTGATTTCTTAAAACTTTAACATTTTAGACGAAATTTCTACACTGTAAATTGTTAGTGTTACTCACTGACAAAGTATCACGTAAAATTACAGTAAAATCACTCTTAAACAAGCAATACACTTTAAAAAATGGTTGAAATGCGTTGTCTTTTCCAAGAACAAGGTGGCTTTCATATGTTGTAGATTTATATTGGAATAAGCCACAATTAAGGAAATTTAGTAAAAAGTGGACTGAGATTAATAACCAGGGTTGCAATACAACGAGAAGATATTTCACACGGTTTTGAAATTCATTTATTGTGAATGTAATTTTTTATATCGTTCTGTATGTACATGAGTTAAGATAATCAAGAACTAATTTTTCAGCATCCATTTCTCTCGTTTTTGATACAGGATCTACAATATTTTGATTACTATTTCAAGCTAAGACTTCACTTCAAAGTTAAAATAATGAGGGAAAATCTAGGAATGAAGCTGTCTGAAAATAGTGTCCACTCATGCCGCAACTGAGCGTTAGTGTCCGTTGATGTGATGTGAGTTAGCAAGGCTGTGCTTTTAAGCCTCGCTAGCAGTGATCAAAGTGTCTTCCATAGCGCTTGTGACAAAATCATGTTCCCGTCATGTTAAATTTTCGTGAGGTGCGCTCTTCCAAACAGGGGAGATGTACTACTAAGAGCCTCAGTGACAGGGTACAGTGATCACCCTCGGTGTGACATATCGGGCAGGTGAGACGTGTCATTTTGGTAACTACAAGCCTTCGGCTCCTAACCAGAATCAGACACAGAATTCAGTTCACGAGAATGATCACGTAGTGTCAGCGGATCTCGTTGTAGGAGGAAGGCCTCTTTCATAAACATCATTATTCCCCATTCATTATACCCACGAGTATCAAGGGATGATACCAGATATCACCCTTGATTCTTCCGTTATGAAGCAAGGTGTCACTTTTCTAAACATGGAGTAGCAAATAAATGATAACATATTACTTTGTTTGCCAAATGCGTCATGTTTTTTGTACTAAATAAAAGACTTATCAAGACAAATAATCACAATATGAATGTTCGTATATGAGTGACAGTATCTTAAATGTACGTTGAGAGTAATATTTACCTCCCACAGTGTTAAATATCGAAGAAGTATATCCGACGCACCTAGAAACTTCGCGAACGCGCCCGAGTGTCCAACCAGCCGGAACTATATACCCAATGAGGTATCAGCGACGTCATCCCCCCTCTACTGGTGGAAGCTGTCTGCGCGGAGGACGCGCGGCGGAACGACAGTATGACGGTATCACAACAACAGTCTCATCACGAGAATAGTTTCAGAGTATTACGACATCTGTGAAGTATAACCGTATCACAGTACTACGACGCAGTAGTAACAGTAGACGCAGTGGCGACAGTAGCCACAATAGTGGCAAGCAGTACAGGGCTATAGCCAGAGGACGGGCGAAGCGCTGTCATAGCAAGCGGCAGCCCGAGGGTAAGAGTTGGTTGGTTAGATGCAGAGCATCAGACTCAGTGCACCGCCTCACCTTCCAAGCTCGCAGAATGCGTCGTTGCTGGAGCGACTTGAGCAAAAATGCTCGAGATATATTGTAATTTGTAAGTTGTTGATGCAATGTTTTCAGTGTTCGCATTTACAAGTTGTTAATAAATGGATCTTTTTTGTTACAAATGTCTCCTTTGCGTAGAATATTTCTTTTAGTGTCTAATTAAAAATAATCAGATGGTTTCATGGTATTAGTAGATCTAAGTAGGAAGGTTCATCCCAATTAACGGCTCTCAAACGGGGGCCCGAGCATCATTTGCGAGTTCAAAGAACTGTTATTTCACATCTTCGACTCGAANACATCTAGATGTGTATAAGAGACAGGTTCATGTGTTATTGAGATAAGTGTATTAAAATCTAAATTACTCGTTTACACGAGTGTTATGAGAACGAGAACAAGCAAATATTCCAAACATAATTAAATCTCAAATTTCCAAAGCTAATTTAAACTCCCATGATCAAAATTTCCAACGAAAAAAATATCTCCCTATTCTTCTCCCCGCCCCCGTTTCTACCACAAAAAATTAACACAAATAATGTTGTATGGTGCACTAAATTTTTGCACGCGCTGAGAACACCACTAGATATATATCAAGTTGGGACATATTCTCAAAAGTTAGTGTGTAAATGTTACAACCTCAGTAAGGTCGTAATCCCGATCAGAAAATAACTAAATAAAATATCCAGTTTTCAAGAGCTTTGGTTTCGATTAATTATAGAGCTTGACTCGCTGAAATATCGTTGACAAGACAATGCTTTATCTACAGTTTGTATCGTATAACAAAGTGTGCAGCGTGTTTCATGCACTCATTAACCGAAAATTACGTGCTTCCATAAAAAATGGATATTTTTTAATTTCTGCAATATTATTACTTCACAAGAAACATAAAGATACATTAATGATGGCAGTTTCGGGATTTTTAGTCGATTTAGTAGACCACCTAAAAGTTATCTCTTTTCAAAATTCAGTCATTCGGAGTTTCTTCCGGGCCAGTTTTCTGGGGATTTCCATCTCACCGTACCAATTATGGGATTACGCTAAAAGAGGAGTTGCTTCGTATGAAACATAAGAGAGTACATGTACGTCCATTTGGTGTACGTGTTAAATGAAAAGGCATGAAAACTATTTAAGTAATTAATTTGTGACATTAAAATTAATTTTAATTATAAATTAAAATATGTATGTTTCTTCACTTTCATCACTCTTCAGAGAATTTACTTCATAGAAAACTATTTTCAATTGTTTAAATAAATACCCGCGCAAAATTTCCACTTAATACGAAACAAGGGAAACATCCACAATAATGTTAGTATATTTGATAAGGGAAAGAGAATTTAACCAACAAACATAATATATAATTTCGACATAGTTCAATTCTAGATATATAAACCGCACCGGAAAAAGAATTCGGAGAAATGATCGAACCTTCTCGCTTTAATATTATTTTTTACTTCGTGTATATTATTTAAGTTAGTTGCAATGTTTGAAAAAAAACGACACTAATGATAATATTAGGAAACTCTTTTGACATGATGCGCAGAATTATCTTCCAGTTCCAGAAATATATTGACACATCTCGTACTATATTAGAAAAATATTTGTGATTTTATTGTTCTAGTAAGTTGAAAAAACTACAAGAAATTATAAAAGTTGTATTAGATACAAAAATCAACGGTTTTTTATTCAAGTTTACTTATAAGAGATTATGACTAATCCAAACAGCACTACTTATATTCCTAAATTAACGGGTCTACACCATTTCTATGCAGCTTTACCTTCTGCTATGTTTAAAGGGAAGAGGCGAAAACCAACATGTCTCTCACACGTGCATACCCGGTTCATGAACAATAGACGTGTATGCAGCCACGGAACTCTGTTTCCTGTGCGCAGGTTCGAAGCTATGTCCTCTCAGTTGCACGTACCTTGAGATGCATTCTGGCGGCAATGAGAATGTGACATCGTCTTCCACGACGAATAGAGGAAATCCAGGAGCTTCCAAGACGTCTGCCAACTATCACACTTTTTTTCATTTCTTGAGTTGGAACGGCACAAATCTTAACACTTTGCATTCACCAATACATACATTTTCATCGGAAATATTCTTGCGGTTTGGCCAACTATTTGTTATTACTTTGCCAACATTTCGATAACGAACTTTACCTTCATCAGAACTATACAAAACAGAAAACAATTTAGGGCTATTTCAACATTAATAATGAAATCTACATATACAATCAACTACTTCAAATATGACAACCCGATACAAATTTTACCATAAAAACTTTTACCTAATCGCAAGAATTTCTTTTGGTAATTTCCAATGGCTGATAGCATCATCGCAATAAATTTTCACATTGTCTACTTTAGTGTCACTCGACACGCGCAATCACTGGCATCTGTTCTCATCCCTACCGCACACTCTTCCATAGTTCCGCGGATGAATATATTTTTCTGAAATTCAATCAAACTCACTGTTTCTGACGACGAGAATTAACCATATAATTTCCATTTATTATGTAAATTCCTTCATTAAATTTACTTGAATGTTAAAATACACGTGTACAGGAGGTGAATAAACCCACTGCTTCTGCATAGATGACTATATGGAAACGAAAGAAGAGCAAGAATTAGTACAAAATGTTCCTTTAGAGTTTTAATTTTTTTATTTAATTTAAGACATAAATTGAAATGTTATTTTGAATTGAATTTTAAAAGAACATGTATTATTTTTAACAATTGTACAAAAGAGGTTTTCAGTGTTGCCGTTGAATTGAACGTCGACAATACATTATGACATTTTTCTTCAAGATATCATTAACGAGTACGACATTTCGGAATTAAAAACAAACTAAATATCTCTTAATTGGTCAAATATTTTTCCAGATTCATAGTTAATAGATCAATAAATATTCTTTACAAACTTGTAGGGAGAGTGGTTGAATGAAATATAATTTGCAGAGGTCGCTTGATATTTATCAATATCGTTAGTATCTTCTCTTTCTAGACGAGGAGTCGACGAAACTTGCATTATGCAACGCTGACGACACATTATAATAATATTCATAATAATATAGCGCTTAGTTTTGCTAGTATAAGTGAAAAACTACTTTCCTTCATTTGGGTACGTATTTACAATCAGATAATAAATAAGAATCTTGTTTATGTAGATCAAGATTTTAGAAACACAATGCAATATTATTCTCGTCCTCTTCTTATATTTGATGGTGTCACATTTCTACTTAAATGTGTGCTGTTTAAAAGCAATTACTTTCTCAAATGAAGAGTATGACTTGTTGTGGTGTAAATTAGCACTTCGTAAAAATCGATTTAAATGGTCTGCAAAGTGGAATTTTACTTACAATTTAGAAGCAGAAAACCTGAAAGACAGCTCAATTCCTAACATTCAAATCACAATAGAGTTGACGTTGTATTTTTAAAATAATCTGGGAAATTGTTTGATATTGTGATATCTAGAAATAGCTAGACATTCGCTGTTTTAACTGAATTACACCCTATGGTTGTGGAATCAATCCTTGGTGACTAGGAATAAACATTATACCATAAAAGAGAATTAACTGAAGGATCAAATAAAAGTATCCAAGTTATCCCGGGTTCGATTCCCGGTGGGGCAAGAAAAAATTGTATTTTCACATGAATATCCCTGATCATATATCTGTGACTACTGAAAAGCGAACCCTTCTTCCTCTATCCACTTCCTGCTGGTATCAGTAACGCGAACTGCTACTAACTACTCCTACTAACACCACCACGTGGGCCAAGTTGTTGTTACCAACCGAGTCAAGCGGCCCAAATACTAACAATAACCCCTACCACTCACTTCCTACCTTCTATCGCTCCATGTAGATAAACTTCAATAACACCCTACATTTCCCATTTACAAATACTACAATGGAAAAAATAAAAATAAAAGCAAAATCTAACCTTACCATGAATTTGACCCTACCTCAAGTATTTCCCGGTCGGAAACGTCTTTATTCTTTTCCCTGCTTCATAATTCCTTTTTCTTTCCCCAAAACACTCGCAGCCCCACTGCCTCATAAAATTCTTAGTGGTTTTCGGGATACGGGCAACGTTCATGATGCAATGAAGCAGTCAAGTCGCTCATTTGCTTCACTGACTCTGATGACCTTGAGACTCTGATGTAGCTCTCGCTGGTCGCGGACGAAATGTACCACCAACCCGGAAAAATTGTTCAACTTAAGGCGGCTTCACACATTCGCTATTCGGCGAACCCCGAGCAACTGCGACGCTATTCGACGAGCAGCGCCGAATAGCGAATGTGTGGAGCCGCCTTTAAGACTTGCATATGATCAGGGCATCTAAACGTACAGTCATCGTAGGGCAGTCCTGCCACCTACATAATATATCGCAACTAAACAGCCAAAAGCGCCCATTACAAACTGTCGTAAATCGAATATTCTACCAAATAGCTTCTTGATCTTCAAAGACGTTGCTTTTATTAAGACATTTTAAACTAAATGTAACGTTAATCTACATTTTTTAAAATTCCCTGAACAATACATTGACACAAATTATTTTCAATATATAGATTAAAAACATTCAAGTTATATATTGTAAGCATTTGTCCAATATTGTTAACATATTGCTATAATTACAACATATTTTCACTTACTACTAAGAAAAAAACGTATAATCAATTACCAAATAATATGAAATTAAAATTATTTTTAATTTTTTAAATAAAAAAATTCAGTTAGAAATCATATTTCATCATTGGGTAGAAAACCAGAAACACGCCTGACACACTACTTTTTGATTTATCCGAGATTTTGCGAAAAACTTATTGATTTAAAGAAAAAAATACAGTAACGTACAATACACACTAAAACAACAAGCATGAATAAAAAAGGTAAATGAAGAGGTGAATACACGGTCGCCCGTCGCCTTCTCAATTCTCTCTCTCTCTCTCTCTCTCTCTAATCCGGCAGCAGCAGCGCCGTCTGAAGGAAATGCAAGGAAACCTTTACGTTGTTGGGGAAAAAAGTTTTGAATCTCTCTCTCTCTCTCTCTCTCTCGCACATTGACTTGGGTAGTGGAACTCGATTCCCCTCTCTGACTGCCCTCTTACAAGCGGATATGCGAGAGAGGGAGATACCAAAACGTACGGTTGATAGAACAATCATGTCTCAGTATATCCCGTCTTACGTTATCACGAACAATCCACAGCAGAGATCGCTAGGTGTATATTATATGTAAGTCTATGGTTCAACTATGACAGACAACTTCCGCCTGATAATTTATTTTACTCGCTATTAAACTAGGTAGCATATGTACATTATCTCTTAGATACCTCTCATATAAATATATATTTCCGTTATATTATGTTATCGTTTTTATATTCGTTGCAATTGATTTAATATCACCGAAGAAAAAATAATTATAATATATTTTTATATAGATAAAACATCATTCCACACTTTCTCCTCTTCCTCCAAATTTGTTAAGAATCGTGATGGTTTATTTTTATTGAAATATTGTGTGTTGTATTTAGAAATATTTTTTTCATTTAAAAACTAGAATTAATGGACTGTCATAATTGATAGAAAAACTAAAACACCGAACATGTCACTAGAGAAAATTATTAAAAAAGAATTCGTGCATTTTTAAGTTTACACTTTTATCTGTCTTTTGTGTACAAAACTACTGCTACGTTACGTAGTAAATAGTACTTATTCTATGAGCTCTAATAGTCAGAAGCAAT
Organism: Laupala kohalensis; assembly: GCA_002313205.1. Classification (NCBI taxonomy): domain Eukaryota; kingdom Metazoa; phylum Arthropoda; class Insecta; order Orthoptera; family Trigonidiidae; genus Laupala; species Laupala kohalensis. Next base: position 195,556 of record NNCF01126161.1, on the reverse strand, counting down.
GGCATTGATTGTTTGAGAATAAAGATATTCATCCGCGGAACTATAGAAGGGTTTGAGGTAGGGACAAGGCAATGCCCAACAGCTGACAGTCCTGTTACAAGAGCAGACGCGTGCTTACTTGCATCAAGTGATAATGAAATTGTGACAGAGGCAATCTACGTATTAGTGAGTACGAAGTGTTTACAACAAAGAATTTGTGATTGTCTTATAGAATTCTAAATAAATAAATTCTTCCAAAATTTATTGTCGTAAATTTATTATAACTATTGTCGTAATGTAACCACTGACAGAGAAGCTTGCAATTGATGAACCATAATCTAAAAAACTTTCCACGAAAATGTAATTGAATTGGATTTCATCTATTTTTATATTTACTACAGACAATCCACAGCCTTGAAGAGATCACCCATAACCTCGAAACGGTGGCAAAAAGTAATACTGAATAAATATAACTTAATGACTGAAAATTGGTTTTCTAACTATTAAGATTCGTAGTTGTTAGAAGAATTTATTTATTTACAAAGTGTTTAGTTTTGTGCCGTTCGTTCCGTAAGAACTGAAAGTAGTGTGGGAGGTGCTGGAAGTTCGTCGATTTCGTCTTTTCGTCGTGGAAGACGATGTCACGTTCTGCTTGCCGCCAGAATGCATCTCAAGGTCTGTGCAACTAGCAGGACATTGCTACGTATCTTTGAACACGGAACCACATTCCTCTGCAGATAATATGTTTCTTATTGTTAACCTCGACGAACAGGGAATGTGGGTGAGAGATGGGTTTGTTTTCCCCTCATTATCCTTTGTGTTGAGGAAAGGAAGAAATATTCTAGATCCGATAAATTACGAAGAAGAGTAGTGCCATTTCACATTGTCGTAATCGCTAATGTGCCGTAACGCTCAGTCGAATTTATTATCGAACTGCTACTCTCGATTGAATTCTGAATTCGTATAATGTTGGTAATTTACTAAATTAGACATTTGTGTGAATTGTTGTTAACAGAAAAACTCAATTGTATTGTTTAAGTCTATTCTTACCTAGAATTAGCAAATATGATAAACCACTACGATAACCATTAGCTGTAATCGGTTTTTCGCAAGTTAAAATTTTGCTGCTCCTGCCCTCTAAACTTGGTTCAATGAACAAAGAACATCTGTATAAAATTCCAACTCAATCGGCCAACAGCAATAACAACAACAAAGCGATTCTAAAATGCCTTGAAGAAAAACGTTAAAATGTTATGATAAATCCGCTCGAAAGTTATTTATTTCACCCCTTCCTTACCATATACTTTTTTTTTCTTCTGAAAGAAATTTACTAGACGTTTACAGACATTTAAAAACTTGTGAATCAAATTTCCCAAAAGTTAATTTAAAAATTACTGAAATTACATCATTTCATGATTGTTTTTTCTGATTCATCCATGCCATCGAAAGTAATGACATGGTTGCATTTGGCAAATAAAATCGTGTTTATCTACCAATGTAGGTCGTTTATTATTAGTATGATGGAATAAATACATTTATTTAGATACTTTGAACGTGACGTTCCTCTGGAAAACGTTCTACGCTTCGACTGTAGAATTCGCTTCAGATTCACTGCGGTGTATACGCGTGTGTATTTGGACATCGCTCTGTTTATTCTCGGATGACACTGCGTCTCTCTGGTGACGTGTCCTGCGAATCTGTGATAAGGATTCCAGTGACAGCGCATGCCACGCCATTCGTCTTCAGCACTACACGAACGCAAGTGATGGATAGCGAGAACGCTACAAACTCACGCACAGAAACCTGTCTCCGCTGCGCACGGAGCTTGTCTACGCGCGAGAGAAATGACTGTCGCATTGACCTCTATCGGAAGAAATGAAACGCGTTTCAATTCTGCGGCTTTATGGCCGACCTCCAGCCGTTTCTTGTACATCTACTGCGGTGAGGCAGAGTATTGGAATGGTTTGTAAGAAGAATAGACATACTGTTGTGGGAAAAACAAATTTGTTCTCGTAAACAAGACATTATTTAGATGAACATCGGAAATAACATTTGAACAAAATAAAAACCGTTCTTCATGGCTTATGAATAATTAATATTTAATTTAATAATAGCGCATCTTTATTTAAGTGAAGTTAAGGCGAATGCCTTCTCTTACATTTAACCTCTTTATGGATAAATTTACGTGGTAAAATATATATGTACGACATAATCTATGCGATAAAAAATAAAATAAGAAATAAATAATGAAGAAGATATTAGAAGGGAAAGAATAACTCATTCATCCATCAACATTCATGCGATGGTACTTGTGCTAATGCATCTCCGAGAGCAAAGAGGATCGCAATGTTTTGGAGAACGAGTATTTCGTTGAAATATCCCTTATATTGTTGTGAAGGTTGTTCCACAGTTTCGATAACAAAAGAACGACAGAATTTCTGAGTTGTTTTGTTTTGGGACTAAATGAACTATTTTGAAATAAAGACCGAGTATTAAAGTTATGTCTATCTGATAGAAATTGGTAAATTTATCACCAAATATATGTTGAACGAGAAAAAAATGTTTTAGTGTATGTTTTTATTTATTAAATATCGTTTATTTGTTATATTATGGAGAAAATAAAATTGGAGGCTATCTAATAAAAAAGTGAATGCAGTTTATTTGTTGTTAACATCCGACAAAACACTTCAAAGCTTATTGAACCTTTAAAATATTTTAGTACTATTATCCTTCGCGTGTTTCGGTAATAAAAATTTATACTCTCTCAAAGATTGTTTTCAACTATTGACGTAACTTTTTTACGGGTAGTGTAATGTATTATTATTTTTTAAATAGATAACTAAATATATGTACCCAGGATTTGATGTACTTCATAATACATTACGAAAAAAAGATCACGTGTTAATTTTAATGGTTACTTCGGAACATAAGATTGTCTCACAATCAGCGAGATCTTTAAATGTAATTCATGATTTTGATTTAACGGAAGCATCTAAATTTCATCAATTAGTGATGAATATCTTATAATAATATCAATTAGGCAATTTTTTAAATTTCGAAATATTTAGAAATTAATGCATTGAGTAGGAAAAAACTCCCATCAAACGCAGGGTGAAGCAAAAAACGTGACGTGTTATCTGACAACATATCACTCATACATTATTACGCCTTAAAAAAGGATGAAATTATTCCACAAATGTATGCAAACACACATTAATATATACGTTTTAATTCTTTTTAAACGTATTATCAATGTTTTTTCAACTCTTTATGTTTTGCTGGCGCGATATCCGACCATCAAACTACACATCGTCGTAAAACATAATAAATGCTACTTTTTAATATTGAGCGTGTTTTTCAAACAATTGAATTAATATAAAGTAAATTACAATACGTTTACCAATTTTACATGGTGCTTTCAGACATCATCAGTATTATTTGATGATTTGTGAGAGTTGTGTAGAGGTTAAGTTTGCTTCTTTCCATTCTTTTTAATCTGTAAACGCGGAATTTGTTGCAATGAAAGAAAAAAATAATGACTATTTTTCACGCAAAACGTCCTTTCTTTTACAAGTCAAACAAAATTCAACGTTTTTACCATAATTTTTCTATATGTACGTTCTCCTAGATTAGGAAATAGAGTGAACTTAATGAATTTTCACCCAAACCCAGCACTAATTCCACGGTTCACATGTTTGCATTACTGTACATTTTAGGTTTTGTCATGAAACGAAATATTTAGAACTCGAAAACTTTTCCTTTTTGAATTTTTTTACCATTATCTTACAAGCGTCTTTGGTCATTTCATGCTTATCAAAGAATTCCTCCGTTTAGTCTGTACCATAAAAGAAATCATAAACATGTCAAAGAAATCATTAAAACAAGAAACAGTAAATGATTAATGACCAATATAGTCCAAATATAGTTGATTACGTCGTGAAGCTAACCATGCACAGTAGACGGACAATTGAGAACAAAGCGTGAAGTTTCTTATAAAACACACTCTTTGCGTTGAAACCACTTTACAACGATTTCATCTCATTTACAATCATCACTGTATTATTAGTATTCATATTTTTATAACTAATAATCATTGTATATTTATTCATTATTATTCTGTATTGTAGCAATCCCTTTTCTCACTATTCTACAAAAATGTACCAAAGGACGAAAGAATTGAAAAGTCTGCTACTGAAAACTTGAATCTGGATGTGGACTATGATAGTTACCATAAACTTTTCTGAACACATTGCCAACTTTTTTTCTTTTTTTTCGTTTTCCCAAATCTCCCATTTCGATTTATTGTTGACAAGCTTCTTTCTATGTTCAATTTATTTGTTTTCTTTATCATTTATGATTTGAATCTAAATATTTGCAATGTTTTATCTTCGATTATTAATATTCCATTGTCTCTTAGTGAGAAGAATTTTTATTGTTTCCGTTGCAGAAAAATATATTATTATGAAGTTTTTGTATTCTTTTATGCTGTTTTTGTAATTCTTATCTTGTAATTTTATGCAGTTTTTGTATTTTTTTTCTTTGTTTGTGTATTATGTATTTCAATTTACAAAATAGAGAAGATAAAACAAACCCTTATGAGAAGATCTAAGCGTAGAGTTGATAATATTTTTGATATTTAGATTTTTTGATATTTTTTCTGAATATACTACCATTTTAAATGGAATTTCTATGGAGATTAAAGAACGTTTATTACGTAAAAAAAATGGAAATCCAGGCACATGAAGTCATGGGAACTAGGCTACTATATAACGAAGATATTTTTCTTTGTGGCCATATAAAGTTAAATGATACGATCGTCCCAATTTTCATCTTGTATTTTAAAATGTAAATGTTTTAAATAGTTAGAAGGAGGAGCAGACCTTAAGGTCTGAGTCTCGTCAAAATAAAGGCTCTTTTATTATTATTGTTATTTGTATTCTCATTATTATTATTATTGTTATATAATGGACAATATAAGAATGTTTCTATTGTACTAATGTTGTATCTCTTCAATCATCCACGCGTCACGCTTCCACATCCAAGGGAACCGAGAAACCTAATGTTGAATGGTGAATTGCCTAGATATTCCTTGTCGACATGTGCAAGCCCTCAGCATCTACGAAAGTCCTAGATACTTCATCACCTAGTACTAACCCGCTTGGAATATATCATCAGATGGGAAGAAGATGTCCACCAAAGCTTTGCGTGGATCTCTGAATGCGAATACATGTCTCGCTATAGCGCACGAGCAATCCTCATCTTCAATGAATCATGTCATGTTGCAGCAACGTCAGAAAAAATATAGCACTAAAATAGGGAGGAATTAAAAGAATAAATTTGACCAGAATAAAGAGATATTAGTTAAAATGAAAACTCCAAAATTACATATTTAACATTATGAAGAAAGATTAATCAATATAATATAACAACAACAAAAATAATAATACCTTCAAATATTTCCAAAATAGCAATGAAAAAAATCGTCTTTCTCTTGATATTTAACCCTAAATTTAATCATTGGTGCATCTGACTTTAAATTCGCTGGAACTTTTTCGCGCACAATTGTATAGTAGTGGTACACGCTCGTTCTATCGACCGGTTGCCTCCACAATGTGGGGGAGCGGGAAGGGGGAGTACGTTTCAAATAATTAAAATGGCAATAGGGTTTTTACCATAGTCCATATGCGTTCTCAAGTTTGTTAGCTAAAGTAAATTACAACCCATACAAATATTGATGCAGCTCCCAATTCTATACACTGAGGAATAATTATGATTTCAACTTAGAATTATATCCCAAAAACGGTGACATCTGTAGCATATTGACTCCTTAATCTCTCTTTCTCTCTCTTTCTCTTTCTCTCTCTTTCTTTCTCTTTCTCTTTCTTTCTTTCTCTTTCTTTCTTTCTCTTTCTCTCTCTTTCTCTTTCTTTCTCTTTTTTTCTCTTTCTTTCTCTCTCTCTCTCTCTCTCTCTTTCTCTTTCTCTAAAGTAAATATGTAAACAATATCGTGAGATTGAAGTTTCTCTAAGGTTAGAAGATGTATAATATCCCTTCTCGATACAGTTGAATGTTTCAATATCTAAATTGTATTAATCGACCGTAGTCGAAACTTTGATAAAAACTGAGAAAACGAGAAGAAAGTGTTATATTTCTAAATTGTTGACATAGTAGATTGAAATAATCAATTCTGGAAAATTGTTTCGGTCCGTCGTTGGATGTTGCCCGATTTTGCGAAAAATAACCCATAATTTGTCGCATGTAGTAATTGGAAATCACTTGACGCATTTAATGTTATTCAAATCTCTACATGCATTTCTGTGTAAAACATCATTTAAATATAATCAACTGTAACAAGAATTGGCTATATCATTTTCATTTATTATTTTTCTTAAGGCAAGTACGAACAGTAGTGTTTGTTTATAATTTGGTTGTCTTGTCCAAATCTTGTCGTTACCCGAAAGCACTCGTGATTCAGTGAATCGCTTCAGTGAATCAAACAGGGATTGATAAGAACTATGGATTTTTTTTCGTTATAGAATGATCTTCGTTTGAATGTTGTAAACGGTCTCCGCACATGTCTGGAACAATTCCTTCTCTTTAACGCTCAAGTCTTGGTTCACTATCTTCTGAATTCCATTTTTGAAGAGGACACAAGGGAGTGAGAGAAACACTTCCTGCTCCACTCCCAGCTGACCCTGAAACAAACAATATTTGCTTTTTATACGGGTCGACCATAAACTATTTAAAGCCCATTTTACAGACTATTCTACAGACATCGGCTAATGTTCCTTAGTTTCCAAGAGACCCAATCAGAACACAGCACTAGTTAATTATGTAATTGTGAGAGTACTACCGTAAAGAAATCACTGAAATGTCTTAACTTGGCATAAAAACCATAATTATATCTATTTATTTTGAGTGAAACTTAAGAAAACCTCATCGGCCAATAATTCAAATATTTATTCCTCGTAAAATATATTTAATTTCCTCGTAAAATATACAAATTTCGTCTACACGAAGTGTCCGATCGAACAAACCGTATTTATTTCCGTAGATACGAAGATAGTTGTATCATAAAAAGACCCAAAAAATTCGGGATCATATTATAAGACAGATACACACACACACTAAATATTTTTTTATATACATATATTGATTTTGATTGAAATTTATATAAATTAAAGCGATTATAAAATAAAACAAACCGATCACTAATGTATTTAAAATCCTGCAAATTCCTCACTTTCTGTAAGATGCTTCTCAAGTACGTCTCTTTAGTGATTGAGAAACCTGTCATGTGGGTCCCATTCTGTACCTACCGATTCGACTTCTATAACATCAGCATTCCATAACAAATCGTTCTTAGTTCTATCCATAGAATAAGAAATTCCACACATTTGTCTGCATATACCGTTGATATACCGTTTGGGGGCCATCTTATATGATATATATTAAACAAGAAAACATTGACGAAAAGTGAAGCCCTGTCTTATCTGAGGGCCATCTTATCTGCTGAAACACACGGTATTTCTTTCAACTTCCATATAGCGGAACTCGTGACAAAAAAATTCAATAGTAGTTCTGCAATCTCTCTTGTTTTGGCAGAACTTAATTGCGATTGAATATGACGTCCACCTCACACTGCACATTTCCGGGGCATCAAAAAATAGAATAACTTAAAAACTGGGAATGGGGTCCATCAATTTAATTTTATTACTTCTTCGTGTGGAAAATTAAAATATTATTTAAATTAAATTCTAATGATAATTATACCCTAACTGCTACATGCCTGTAATACATTCGTTTCAGTATCAAAATGTGAGTTATTTATATGTGTAAAGTATACGGACGTTTTTAGCAGTTATCAGCGTGATTTAGCGAATTAAGAGTTATGCTATTACGTGAATGCCCGGGGTTGAAATCCAGATCATGGAGGATTGTCATTAATGTTTCACCGTCAAACCTACTTAGCTCACTGTAAAATTAATACACGGTCAATACTGGGTCAACGTGATGGGAGCGTAATGCTGTTCATAATATCCCCTTACACCAGAAATTGCAGAGCACCACTTACTGTGAACCTCTTGGGCACATCTCAGAGGTTATTTTGAGACTTTTTTTAGTGGGGTTTTACGGCTCGTCTACATAAAAGGTCATTGGAGCCCTAAAAACTTGTATAGGTAGGGAACATGCAGTTACGCACTAGGGAGAGTCCACATGACTCTCACCGCGTGTGGAACTCGCCGAATGACTCAACCATATCCACTAAAAACCTTCCTGAATTACAATATATCAAAACATATCTCAAAACATTGAGGACAAAAAATGAGGGGAGGACAAAAAATGAGGAAAATGAAATATACCCTAGCCCTAAGAGCGTTGGGATTGGAAAGAACAAGAGGTGACCAAGAAAGGTCAGGAAAGAGAAACGAAGGAACCTAGCACAAGTGGAAGTAATGCTAGTCTCAGCTCGGGGCCCCGTGTTTGCCAAACACGTACTTACTAGATATAAGTCCCCTGGGGGGTATTTTGAGACAGCTGACCCAATTATTAGGTTATACATTAAATGGATGTAAATGTATTTTGCCTATTCTAGTAATACAGGATGGGCAAAATGAACTATCCCGGAAAATATGATAAAATTGACATGGAATTGACCCATGCTGATGAACCGGAGAAATGCCCATCACAGAGAATGCTGTGATTGGTTACCGTTGACGTCGATGTAGCACTGTGGTCTATTTATCAAACCGTGAGACACGCGTAACAGCTCTACTTGAGGGATAGCACCAATTGTCATTTCTGTGTTCTGCTGCAGCTCTTCCAGTGTGTGAGGACTGGAACTGTTGCTCCAGTCCAGTGTGTACTGTTGTTCCGTATTGCTTAAAATATCTATAGTCATTCATCTTCTGTGAGTTCATTCCCAGATGGATTTCTCTGTCCTCCTGTTCATTAACAAGGGTCAATTTCGTGTCAGTATTACCATTCATTTACAGTGACGGTTTTTTTGTCCATGCTGCATATATCTTAGCTATGCCTAAGCAGAAAACACTGGTCTCGCTAATGACTTCGCGAGTTCTCAAGGATATAAGAGAATATAGTTCTAGACTCCGAATAATTAATTGTGCATGGCAACAATAAAACAAGATCCGTCATTGCGCAACAGAGTAGCTTGCGTAAATAGTAATCCGAGAGCATATTACACTGTCCGATTGAGGAGACCAACACTGCCGGGCTCTATCGTACGGGATAGTACGCTCAACGTTTCTCTGTTATAGCGCGCCGTGTCTTGACTGATTTTGCTAAGACAATTTAAATCACCGTGTTCACAATAATTGTATTTTCATATATATATATAT
>NNCF01126161.1:135789-186200 GCA_002313205.1 Laupala kohalensis | reverse complement strand
TATATATATACATATTTCAGTGAGGAAACAGAACTGTGGAAATTTTACAAAAATAATAAACTAATTTTATTACTGTGGTTCAGGATAGCCTTGACTTGACAAAATTAGACAACCTATTCGTTTTTTATTTATTTACATATTACGATTACTAACAAAGAGCTTTTTGTTAAAAAAAGATGGGTGACCTTCTTGAGGGACATAAACTAATATGAAGGATTAAACGGGCGTGCTATGAGTTAAGCAGAGCAGGTAATAACGCTGAAGTACGGTGACAGACCTTGACCAGCGTTGACACAGAATAGACGTGATGCGTATCGCCCAGAACTGCTTTACAAATTGCACTGATGCTGAGAGCAGGACCCCACGACGAGTAGCCCTTCAAGTTGATGATCTCTTGTCCACTGTACACAACACATACAGATCATCTCATTGATAAGTTCCAACATGTGCGAAAAATATTAAATTTCATCCAAGAAGACATAGTTTAGTATCAATAAAATTTATATGAATTATAATAAACCTTATTTTAAGAAAGCAGTTACAAACTGCGTAAGACCACGTGGAGGACAATAAACTAATTTACTCTCCGGAAGCAAGCAAGGGAACATCCCATCAATTCCGATCAATGGCCCTAAGGCAGAGGCGGATTAACATTTCAACACACCCCTAAAAATAAAAATAGTTCGGTACGTGTTATAATATTAACATAATACCAACAAATTTGTATTTAATAAAGCACAAGAAAGTAATATCACAAGTAGGTATTATTTTGAAACTATAGATTATTCGCAAAGTATTGGTGATAAATCGTAAGTATAAAATAACACGAGATTTATTATTTCAATAGATGCCGCCTCTGCGCAAGAACCCAGCGAGTCTGTATAAAAAATCCACCTCTACCCGAAGGAAAACGTGGAGAAAAACGGGAGAAAAATCCGGGGTAGGATGGGTTGGTTTAAGACTTGAAATTAAAACTAAGGTATCATAATGAAGCTCGTTCTTTAAAACAGTAATACCGAAATGACAATGATTTCAGTACATATTTAGTAGTAATGTTTTTTGCGTAAAAATCAACCACCAATTAAAGCGTTTGTACATAGAGATGTCCCAAAGGAAACATTTCGTGAAAATTTCTGATTTCTTTACTCTTTCACTAATACGAAAATTCCACATCACCGTACCATAGTGACAATAAAGATTATCATATTCACGAACTCATAACGTTTATGCGGATCTTTGTCCCACTCCACCATACAACTTGCACTTATGTAGTAGTAATTAAGTATATTTTACATCATCACATTTCGAATCAAAAAGATTCACACAAATATTTTCAGAGGCTGTATTGTAAATAAAAATATATTGTACATTCGAGAATATTATAATGTACATAAATGGTATGAATTATGATAATGTCTTGTATTAAGTGAACATATCAGTTCACTAAAACGTTACCATGAAACCAATATCTCACTTTAGTTATACGTGCAATAATTGTAAGTTTAAATCGGTTTTCGTCTGTGAGCGAGACACAGCTCCATCCCTTCTGTCTAAGATAAATCCGCTGGACGCTCATCTACAGGTCCTGGTCACCTACATTTGACTGTTCTTTGGAATGTTTTACGCTGAAGTAATGCTCAACACTCGCTACCGATAAGTGACACATTTCCGAGTAGCGCGGGCGCCGCTCCGTGACGCTTAGTCACCGGAGTTATAAGAAATAATAATTAATCGGTAATATAACAATTATTTTATTAAAAATTTACTAGAAAATATTCTTATATTAACTAAATGCGAGCATTGCTCCGTCCCCTACTATAATAAAAAGTTATGTTAAATATATCAAAGAATTTTTGTATTTTAACACAATTTTATCATAAATATTATTAAATTAACGAATTAAATTAACCCATCAAGTTAGTTACGAAGAAATGTCTATAAATTCATTTATTAAAAATGTACTAAAAATACATTTTATACAATCAATCCGAGCGTAGGTCGGCCCCGTGATATTATGACTTTAAACGAAAAACTTTTAATTTGCACGCAATAATTTATTTGGGGCATTTTCCATGAACATTCCCTGAAATCTACACTACACCCTTCGTGGAAGTCAAAATGTAAAATACGACGCCTGTGTGGAGGTGTAGGCCTCCTCCAGGAGGAAATAATCCTTGTGTGGCGTGGAAAGCGTCACCCTGTGACCTATCTCCCTCCAGCCACGACGAACATCCAATTTCACAAGATGCGCCTCGCCTCACACTCTGAATTCGTCAGCTCTGAATCTTCTTTTTATCAGGGATATACAGGAGATGGCTACATTGACATTGGCGGCCTCAAGTTAAATTTATATTGGAATATACGTCACCAATATATATATATATATATATATATATATATATATATATATATATATATATATATATATAAAAAGTAGAGTATCCGTTTGTCTCTCCGTGTACCTGTCTTTTGTACTAGTCAACAAATTTTTTCCGTGCAAATAAAATTTTTGCACACTTGTCATCTAGAGAAAAATCACTGTCTTCACGAGATTTCAATAAACCGTCGTCATCCTCATCCCCTATTTTCTACACCTTGATACAAAAACTCAGAATTTCTTGAGGTATGTTTGCACGCGTTACGTTCAAAATAAGATGAAACTACTATGTACAATGCTGTTTAAGCCCGAATTCATCACTCAGCGCGTAGCACCTACAGGAGTGGAAAGGGAAGGGTGCTGATATTTTGAAATAATGATAGTAGTTTCCAGTCTGTTGTATCTGGAACTGAGATGAACACACCTGGTGACATACCTGGTGCTGATGAAGTAGACATTCAGTTCCCAAGGCGTTAGAACTCTAAGAAGTTGAGTGGGAATGAGGTGAAATGTAAAATAATCCAAAATGACTCATTTTTAGACTAAAGTGTAAAATTCGTAGTATTTGAAATCACCGAGATGAATAGTGATATTTCTATATAATCAATTCACACTCTTGAACAATATTGGGTTTACTCTACTAGTATATTTTTAATACATGATCATACTTTCCAATACAATATATTTTACATAACTTACCGAAATTGTTCGCTTACTCCGAAATTGATTATACGTTAATTATGAATTTACTTACACATGAGTGCTCTCTTCTGTTTACGCGTGTAATGATTGAAAATATCGCATCTAATGCAATTCATTAAGCTTTTCTTCTTGTATTACAAAAGTGTTCTGCATAGTGCTCCCCTTACCTTGTTTCTAGAGTAATTTAAATTTTTTAGCAAATGCTGAGATTTTACCACGTTTGTTTTTCGATTAAATTGAAATAGTGGACTATCTCGTACATAAAATAGGGGACAATGACATGCATTAGAAATAACAAATTCTTTATTGAAATATATTTCTCGTGCAGGAAGTTGTCTGCAGGTTAAAGTATTTAGTTGTAAATAATTTTCTTATCAAAATTCAGGAATACGGATTAATTTAGACATTTCTACTAATAAAATATTTTTTAGTAAAAAGAAAACGCAATTTCCATTCTTCACGAAAGGTTTCTTCTAAATTGCTCAGTTTCAACTAATGTATTTATGAAACAAGATAGGAATGTTAAAGTTAACAAGTTATCGGAAGTTATGTAAAATATGTTACAATAGAAAGTGTGATCATGTATTAAAAATATACTAGCAGTGTGTGAATTGACTACATAGAAATATCACTATTCATCTCAGTGATTTCAAGCTATGGATTTTTCACTTCATTCTATGGATGAGTCATCTCCGATTATTTTACATCTCACCTCATTCCCACTGAATTTCTAGATGTGCTAAGTATGTTTCAGCGCCATGGGGGCGGAATGTCTACTTCAACAGCACCAGGAGTGTCACTATTCATCTCACCGGTCCCAAAAACTATGGACTGGAAACTACTATCAATCATTATTTGTATTATTACATATCAATTGTACCCGGTTAGTTACGATCTCTACCTCAACCACTATGTGTAGCTTCAATTACTTTCCTCTCCTGTAAATAACATCTTTAGATTAAGTCTATGTAGGCATTTGCGTCGAATAATGAAGCGGTGGATAAGAAAGAGGAGAATAAAAACGAATCCCCTTGGACACCTGCGTTCGTTAATACGAGGGAGGCACAACGCGTACGACGCAAGGTGTTGGCGCCTGCGGAAAGCAACCTACCCAAACTCTGTAGTTCGCAAAGGCCTCGCAATAGCAGCACCAGCGCATCCGCTGCGGCGACGGGGGATTACATTCATTCCGGGGAATCTTCTCTTCGCAGAAATTCGCTAACGCTACGTCGTATTTCTGTACCTCGTAAACAGTCCAGAACCAAGATTCATTTACAGGAGGAGAAAATAATTAAAAACAAATACGCGTATTTTCAATTGTACGCTTTCACATTTTTCACAACAACCAACTTATAGACTCCGAAAGTAAATTAAGAACGGATTGTTGGATAAGGATGAGGCGATACTAGAATTCATTATTCAGAATAAATGATAGATTTGGTGTTGCGTACTAGGACAATATTTAGTAATCTCCAGCTTAGCTGGCATATTCAGTACATAATAAAATGAAATAAAAATATAAACAATGAGAAGTACAAGAATTAATTGTTAAGATTATGAAAATTATTTGATTCGGAAACAAATTAAGAATGTAATAAAGTTATAAAAATGTATTAAAAACAGAGCAACAAAATTAAAGAAGAATGAGTCAATGAATAGAGATACAATCTAAAACTTAAATGAAAATATAAATAAGTAAGATGAACGAATAATAGGTAAGAAAGTACTTTCTTTTGAATAAATATTGCACTAGTAGACAACATCAAATCTGTTATTTATTCTCTAAAAATAAATTATTTATTTTACTAGCGATTATTAATTAAAAACACTTAACACAGCGTATTAGTATTTCCTTAATATTCTATTTTCCAGTATCGGGGCGAGAAATAACTTTTCTCTAAATATCTAATAAATATTTCTTGTAGTCGGAGTTCTAGTTCAATGATATTTACCATATCGACATCTCATACATATTGATGGAATAAACACACAACACACAACAAAACAAATATTACATAACATGATTCTAAGAGTTTTTTTTCTTTTGAACTAAAGATTGCCAATAAAAATTTCCTTTTTTATTTTTAACAATTATATGTTCGTGAATACGAACATCCTTCCGTAACATACGATGGGGAAAAATTTTTTTTTAGAGAATTTATGAAAGTAAGCCAAACTACTACTCGTCACTTTATAAAACCTAGGTACATACAAATAAGGTCGTTAATTTTAAATTATTATAACGTGTGCATGAAATCTGGGCACTGCTAATGAACATACTATAAAAATAGTTTATTTCCTTTTCGTCATTTAGATATCCTGGCATAATATCCATTCATTTTCTCTTTTCGGGATTGGATTGTTTTCGACTTAAATGATTCAGTATTCAACTCTTATGTCGTCTATGTGAAAGCGCGCCTTCGCGTGAACACGGTGTTGGTGTCGTTCCATCCTCCCAGGTAACAAGATGTCCCTACCATCTGCGTCACCAACTTAGTGAGGAACACGTTACTGCGTGTTTGGATGCGCTCGCCTTCTGTCAGCGTCACATGACGTCAGTCAAAGAAAGTTTAGAACGAGAAGACTCAATGCCACACGAGAGATTCGGAGAAAATCTTCAATGAATGGTTGAGAGAAGAAAAAAATGAGAAAAGGGTACGTGTGTTGCTTTCAATGGAAAGTAATTATACTCATAAGGACATAAGTTCATAAGGAGTATTTCTTATACTTTACATTTTCTAAAATTTCTAGACTTTCTAATCCAGTGCGCATTTTATTAATTTTCATTTATATATCCTGGCCCGGGTTTTTCTCCGTTTTTCCTTCTGGTAGAGGCGGATTTATCATACAGGTTCTCTAGGCTTTGTCTAGGGGCGTGTTTATTGTAACAATAAATCGTTAATTTAGTGTTATTTCAATTCTTATGATTTTTAAACACTATACTCAGAATAATCTATAGTTCGATAATAACTTGTACATGTAATTTTTTTTGCTTAAAATTACAAACATATTGACATTCTATTAGTATTATAACTCGCAGCTAACTTTTTATCTTATCTAGGAATTTTTGCTGAATTTTTTGAATCCGCCTCTGCCTTAGGGCCCTTGATCGGAATTGATGGGATGGTCCCTTGCTTGCTTCCGGAGAGTAAATTAGTTTTTTTTCCCTCCACGTGGTCATACGCAGTTTGTACTGATTTTTTGACAATAAATTTATTTATTTATTTATTTATTTATTTAAATTATAGTGTATCCATCGTGTGTATCCAATCATTTTAGTGTATCCAATGTTTGTACTTATGTGGTTAAGAGTAAGAGAAAGCGTATTTCTTAAATCCGTCTAAACCACAATGCTTATTGCTTGGTTCAAAGAAAACCCTCAGTAAACTTGCAAATTGCACTCTACCCAATATATCAGTTAATAAGATTTCTCTCGTTTGGTGCATTCACGTGAAAAATCTAGGAGTTTATATTGAAAGCTCGCTATTTATGAATTTTTCCATAAATATCTCAAACAGCTTTAATCTGGCTTAACCTTCCTTTCATGTATTCTCTTCTTCAACCTTTGGGAAGCCTCTCACAAATTTTGAGTCAAATTGATCCATTGGTTAGTATAAAAAATCAAATTATCTGTCACTTACACGTGAATGCTTATGCAGGGCCTCGGAAGCCCAGTACAGATTTTATACAATATATGCCCAACAAACTCGCCAAATATTTTGGTTATGCGATGCTAAATCAGCATATGCTATTTATTGATAGATCTATTTACACAGGGAGGATACCGCAGGAGCCAATTCAGAAACAACTTGAACTGAATGTGGCAAAAGATCTCGCTAAAAGTATTAAAGGATCACGTGGAAACGTCACAATGGTTTTACCAGCATCCAATTAGAAGACATGCTGCAGAAACAAGTGAATTGTAAAAATGAAATTAGCAAGGAACATATTACAGATTTTATACAATATATGCCCAACTGTGTGTGTAATTTTTGTTTGTAAGTCATACAGACTATTTAGAGTAGCAAATATCAATGTGTTGAACTGAAGGAAACAGTAAATTTGTGAATTTTGTTTCTATAATTATTGCATCTCTGATGTGTTCCAACTGCAGTGAAAGTACATTTAGTGTTTGATTGAATCGTCTCTTGAATAATGGCTCACAACAGAAATTTTTTTAAATTTGCAAAATATATAAACATGTCATTTGTTTGCAGCAAAGTTCTATGTAAGATAAACAATATACTTTGAGTTTAAAAATATTACTGATGTTCTTCAACTTTAGGAAAAAGTTAATATGGTGCCGCTTCCTTGAATCATTTGTTTATTAATTAGTAGCTTAAAGTCCTTTCTAATTTTTAGATATATTTCAGGAATATGTTGGTACATTAATAAATCCTAAAACGTTGAATTACTTTCAATAAGTTAAGTGTATGTATTAAAATTAGTTTAAAATAGGCATAGAGCCTCGCAATCCCTGCATATGCATTCTTGTATATTCTTACGACCGTGAATCATAGGGTTAATGTAGTTCAGTGTTTTTACAGTTATTATTATTATTACCATTATTACTACTACTAATTTGAAATACGTAGGGAAATGGAGCAACGTTCAACAAAATGCTGCAACCTATCGAATTTCTCGCCGATCGACAAGACAGGGTATCTTTACTGTCCCACGAATGTTCATTGCCATAACTGACATTTCTTCTCAAAAATTGTTTTTACCATGAACAGAATCAGCGAAATGATATCTAAAAGTAGCTCTGACACGAAATTAAAAAAACATATTAGATTGGAATAAGAATATATACTGTTATTTCATAGTCATACAGACACTTCGAGCAATTAGTGTGCCTAAATATAACATAACATACAAAGCTGTTTCACGAATCCTAGATATAAAAATTGTAAATATGCAGTTGAGAGAAAGTTTAGTAACTAAATACCAAGAGTTGCAGAACAGTCTTTTGACAAAATTCTACTTCAATTAATTACCTGTGTGAACTACAACATATGCTCGAAGTGGCGACTACGAGTTTCGTTGCACAAGGTGTACCTGCGAACAATGTTCACATACACACGGTCCGAAAATCCTGGAGTGTCCGGAATGACCTCCGCTGCAACCATTACACGGGTAAAGAGATCGTCCTGTGACTCCACAGGTGTCTCGTAAACAATACTCTTCATGTAGCACCACAGGAAAAAGTTCAGAGGTGTTAAATTGGGGAGATCGTGGTGGTCAACAAATCGGTCCACCGCGACCTATCCACCAGTCCCCGAATGTTTGGTGAAGGTGTTGACGGACCTCGCGTGAAAAGAGGGTTGGCGCGCCATCATGCTGAAATCACATGGCACATACACCAAGTGCTGCACCAGTACGTCTTGCAGGAATGTCAAGTAACTGTGACCCGTTTGACGGGACGGTAGAATACACAAATCAATCATATGACCATGGACAATACCAGCTCACACATTAATACCGAAACGACGTTGAAATCGATGGGTATGTGTGGCACGAGGGTGTTCCTCATCCCTAATGTGGCTCTTACGACGGTTGAGCAGACCTTCGTTTGTGAAATGCGCTTCATCTGTGAAAAAATTATCAGAGGAGAGTCTGTAACGTCGAAACAACGGTGTAGGAACCACGTGCAATAATCGGCACGAGGCGCAAAATCATCTGGACCTAATGCCTGCACCCTCCGGAGGTGCTATGGGTGAAGTTGCTGTTCATGGAGA
This sequence comes from Laupala kohalensis, assembly GCA_002313205.1. Taxonomy (NCBI): domain Eukaryota; kingdom Metazoa; phylum Arthropoda; class Insecta; order Orthoptera; family Trigonidiidae; genus Laupala; species Laupala kohalensis. Next base: position 177,383 of record NNCF01126161.1, on the reverse strand, counting down.
ACTCGCCAGACGCTGCTCTGGGATACATCAACGGCACCTACGATGTTCCAGGTACTTATAGACGGGTTCGACCAGTTGGAGGACTTTCTCTTCCACGTCAACAGTGCGGTGCGTCCGGTCACGACCACAATCGGTTCCATTAGCCTTGAAGGTGCCGGTTTCCCGAAGTCGTATTTCCTATGTTGCAAAAATGGCATGTGATGGACGGGCACGACCCGGAAATCGTTCGTGATACAGGCGTTGTGCGAATCGATCATTTCGTCCACTTTCACTGTAGATGAGCAACATGTCGTTGACTCGGAAAACGTGTACTCCACCATTTTGTAATGCACAGTCTTTCTCGATCGCTCAGTGATTCATTGGATTGTTCTCTGGTGACACGTGACATGACGTCATACGACACATCTCGTAACACGAGACACCGTCCTCTGTCAATGTGTATTGCCTTCCATCGTTCAAAGTCGTTTATCTTCCAAACGGCGCATTTCCGGACATGGGTTTATTACCAAATATTGCTGTTCTGAGTCCCCTCTCTGAGGAGAGAGAGAGAGATAATCAAGAAGGAAGCATTTTCATATCAAGACATTCTTTAGTGACGCGTGTAGTGATATGTTATGAATACCTAGTATAAGAGCTCTTATTCGCCCGTCAAAAGGTCGTAAGTCTTTAATTACTTATTTAATTTCGACAACATTAATCTCATTGAGACGTAATAGTGAGAGGTGATGTTCTGTAACGATGGTTACGTACCTTGTCGGTTAGAAACGTGACGAGAATTCCAGACGTGACTATTGCTTAGGAAGAATTTTGATATCAAGACATTCTTTAGTGACGCGCATAGGGATGAATATCTAGTGATAAGAGTTAATAGTCACGCGATCGAGATCCACTAGCTCACCATTTACTATCACTCGGAGAGTGATTGAGTGATAGTGAAGTCATTGGGATGATAATAGTGACCATATTGAGAAACAGAATATAGAATAAACGTGGCTAAAAGCCTGCAACAGACTGACGTAAATATAATTATATGCACCAACAATCACAAGAACTCGAGTGTAACGCAAAGTTCATAGTTTCCATGACAACCATTCCACAACAGCTATCTATTGGTTAAAGCTAGAATTTACGTTTAAAATATTTCTTCCTTTAATACAAGAGCATTATTTCCATAAATGTTTCATTGTAGGGCTTTTTTAATAAAAATAATTGTATCAAAGACACATCTGATAAAATGCGTTTTCGTAATATGTAAGATGAAAACTACACTTCATGCATGTCGACACATTAAACAGTTTTTTTTCAATTGTCGGGATGTTTAGATTTTGAAATACTTCAAGTGCCAAACAAATTATATAACAAGAAATGCTGCGTGCTCGTTTACAGTTGATCCCCTCCAAAATAAATAAATAAAAAATAATAAAGCAAATACATTATCTAACTAAACAACGAGAAATAATTGCACACTAGTTCAATATCAAAAAACGCACTGACTGTTTATTACAAGGATTGAGAAGACTTGAAATAGCGCGACCCGCGGCGTAGTACCTAACGCACTCGCCTTCTATCTCTGGGGACTCACCTCTACCATCGGTTGAAACCCGGTCCGATCCAAGTTGAATCCGAGGTGGTGGACGGAGCGGTGTTCGCGACAGGTTTTCTCCCGTTTCCCCTGCCTATCATTCCACCACAAAATTCACTCNCCCCCCATGTCATTCATGATCACAGCTTCAGGGGAGTGGAGCGGCAGGAGATGCATCCGGCACCCTAGTAATCCCATCCCCATTCAATCACATATTTCCATCCCCATTCGCACACCCCACATGTGGGAAAAGGCTGGGTTAAAGAAGATTGAGAAGCCTTGAAATATAATAAATTGCATACAGTACATAAAGTTAATTGGTCAAATAGTCAGTATGTCTTGTGTTACAAATTACATCAAATTGTGTATGTTTCTTGAACAATTCCTGACATTGTACTGAATTAGTTTCTTACTCACAAATTGATGACATTGCCACATTGTAGTAACAAGTCACGATTCTCTGTGGTAGAATAATTCACACTCATAATTGATGATGCTAGTTCACTGAATTTACCGAGTATTACTTTGTACACTGAAGCGAGTATAGACTGAATATAGAAAATGGTACAATGTTAACTGTTTCACTTGAATGATATTTATGACTGTTAATTCACGTTCTTGTACGTAAGCGTAAAACATGGATGTGCATACTTGATAATCCGCACGAAATGTTAATAAATTCTAATGCCTTGATAATAGAATGTCACTATCATGTTATTACTGAATCGCGGTTTAGACGTGGGGTCCGTAGCGAGATTAACACTGATTCGACATGACGACAAGTACGGAGTGAATCGACACGACGTGCACTCTACGAAGGATCGCCTCAAAGTGAGGGACTGGTCTCTGAATAACAATTCATGTCTCCTTGGTTACATTAATTGCACTTTGTCATATTACACGTTGTGGGATTGGTCACTTTCATTCTATTTGTTCATTTGTTCACTGTTTTGTTTAGGAATTGTCCAAGCATATTATTGTTTTTTTTTGTAGCAAATATTTGTAGCTGTGTAGTGTTTCATTTGTTTTGGTAATTCCTTGATTCCAGAATATACTGCATCGTTAATCACATGTCACTCGTGTTGTTCTGGGATATTCTGGAATTAGCTGGGGGATAATTTATTTCACTTATCTAATTCACTTAGTGTGCTGATAAAAACTCGCTGTCTATATCGTATGTAGCATTCGCTACACATTCCACGAAGTAACAAGAAAGAATCAATTTCATGTCCCAATCTCCAAATGTTCGTGCAATTCCCATTACTAATTCAGGATTGAAAGATTCTCTTTCATTGCTAGTGTAAAACGTATCTTTATTCATACTACGCCACCTGACTTTTTAGGTATAAAGAAAAGGTATGATTCAGTGAACTGGAAGCAATGGATTTGTGGTGATGTGATCGCAAGGACAGTAACGAGACCCATTTTATTTTTGGTAAGAGTGACAGATTCGATTTCGCGTAAGATGTAGATTATTGGGTACGTTATTACATTTTTCTTATCGCTCGAACATTGCAATCATGCGTCATACTGGCAAATATAGAAGTATTCGTGAGATTGGCTTGTACAATGAGAAACAATTAAATGATCTATCTCATTTTCATAGCAAACCTTACATCATAATTAAGGGAAAACAGAATGAAGATTGTATGATTGAAGACATGGGAAGTAAAGAAGAATGTTCGCCCCCTTACATCTGGTTTGCAACGTTGTGGAAAAACATACAGACGTAGCATGAAAATTTGTTAATCTGCAGAAGTTGGGAAATATATGACCCAAACACTAGTTGGTTTTTAAAAATTATTTTTACTTGCAGAGCATATTGATACAAACGAGATAGGTCATTTAACATAATCAGATTCAATGTACATGACATAGATAATAAATTATTTATGACTGTTTCCCCGCTCTTTTGTCATTTCATGTCTCACTACTTTGTAATTTTTTCATGCCTGTCAAAGTAAAGATGGTCTTACTTGAGCGGTTGATGTAGTGGCAACCCTGTTGGTTCCCGCCGAAACCAATGTAACCCTCTTCATTGCTCAATAACCTCATTTGATTTGTGTACACCCGTTGGATCTGTCGAAAACGTGAAGTACTCACTCATGAACCTCACTCCTTTGCATGCCGCAAATTTCCCCATTCGTAGAATCACCCAACTACACTTCACTGTAACCTAATATTATTCTCTATCAAGAAAAGCCCAGTTACTTGTTCTTAACACATTTTATGTCCCTTTAATCATACTCTAGCGCTGACTTGTCATCTATATTTTTTTTGCGAAAAAGATGAATAAAAGATATTTTCTAAGGCGTACTCTAAAATGGATACTTCTTTTCTATTCCTTAACGTGTAATTCACAAAAATGTATAACATTAGATAGGACATATAAAATTAAAAACAAAAAGTGTTGAACCTATATTTTTTAAATAAATTATTTCGCGATCTGAAGATACTAATATGATCATCAAAATTTAGCCCAAATTCGTCTATCTTTTTTCGATGCTTTTTTTAAAAAAAGGTTGTACATAGATAAATAATTCGTACTTGCTGACAGAGTCCTTGTGCATATCTGCCCATCGCTCCTTATCTCTCTCTGTTCCAACGTCAGGAAGAAGATCACGCAATCTCACGCCAGCCGCGTTCACGCCAGACCATACAGGAACTGCAAAATATCCAGACAACCACGTAGTCAATTGCAAGCTCATTAATACTTACAACAGTTGGTAAATTCATGACTTGAGAAACAAGTCCATTTTTCATATTTAGAGATATTTAATGTAAGGAGGAGAAAATAATATATTTCAGCACCACAGTTAACCAATTCCTTATATCATCTCATTCATGGGAAATGGATGCATATTTCATTACACGAGGAAACTTCAAGAGCCGTTTCTCGGAATCCGATGAGATGGCCTTGGTTTACTTTGACTACTCTCCAGATAATACTGATAATAATAATAATAATAGTAATAATAAATTATTAGAAAGTAGAAAAATATTCGAATAGTACGCAAGCAATAAGATTAAATGTTATATTTTAAGAAATCTCCTCAGATTCTTTTCGTATTTCATTCATTTGTCCATCCCGTATTTGGGATACTTATATTCCTAAAATCCTCTCAATCTGGTCCGAGTGTTTGCAGTAAACTTATGAAATCATGCATCAACTCTAACATTATCAACTGCAGGTTACAACTGTACTTTCCAGATATAGGGGGAAACAAATTAACGATTCCTATTATGAAGTCATGTCTATTAGTAATATGTACCTCAACTGGAATATTTTTTATTAAATTAGCAATATTTTCTTATTTGTAAGATAAGGACACGACTGAAATGAAACTTCGACACAGGTCACCGAAGAGAAAATAATTTCTTGTCTATCTTGTATTTTTTTTAATGAATAGCTATAAAAGATTAATGACTAACACCCTTTTTAGATGTCAAACATAGGCATCAAATGACATTTCGAACCCTTGTTTGGGATTTTCATTAGACATTTAATGTATTTATTTAAATTACTATGTGACACTAAACTAATTGACTCTGTGAGCGCGAAAGAGAATTTAGCAATAGGAATTTTATTCAAAATAAGCAAAAATTTTCGCAAAATCACTAAATCAAGGTTACCCTCTTCAAAATTCTGTAACACGTTTAGTGAGATAATAATAGCAAAATTAATCACGTTGAGTGAGATTGTGAATGCGTTAATCACGGCGATTTGAGTGAGTTAAATTATCGCGTCAGAGTCACCAATTTTTTTTTTTTCGTGGTGATTGATTTCTTTACTTCACAGGTTTGAACAGCGTTGTTCCATAACGAAATCCCCTTCAAAATAAATGTCAGTAATCAGGAAAAGGTCATTATTATATAATATTTTATTCAAAATTTATATGATATTGAATAAAATATTATATATTTTATTCAAACTTTCAGAATTCAGAAGAGGATAGTTCGGATAATTTGTAAATCTCACCCCCGAAACTCTTGTAAACCTTTATTCAAGGAATTAAATATCTTAACACTTCCCTGCATTTATATNNNNACTCGCAGCTAACTTTTTATCTTATCTAGGAATTTTTGCTGAATTTTTTGAATCCGCCTCTGCCTTAGGGCCCTTGATCGGAATTGATGGGATGGTCCCTTGCTTGCTTCCGGAGAGTAAATTAGTTTTTTTTTCCCTCCACGTGGTCATACGCAGTTTGTACTGTTTTTTGACAATAAATTTATTATTATTATAATAATAATATTATTGATTAATGTGAATGACTATATATAACTACTAGCTGATTACTCGGCGTTGCCCGGTATTTTTCATAGACAAATCTTTTTTTACTCAGGAAAAAATAAAATTTATGTATTTTGCAAGATGAAAATATTTTACTTGTCTTTAAAAACATGTACAGCATCGTAATTTTTTAAATTCATAATAATACAAATTTAATACAACACTTGACTGCATACACTACACAATGTCGCGGGAGCCGCGCCGGTCGAATTTTCGCTTCATGACACGACAGCATCATTTCATTAGAATTCTAGTAAAGTGAAAACTATTCGTGGAAATTTTAGGATTTAAACACGTTTTTTTTAATTTTTGTTAAATACACAAAACAAATAGTCCACTACATTTGGTGATGATTGGCTTTTTCCTTCTTAAATTACTTTGAAAATGAAGTATTTTAGCACTCCCATTTTAAGAACGTTTTAATGATAATTTAGATGTTTGTAGATAGACATATGCTGTCGCGAACTCTTTTGTAGAACTCTTTTGAGACATACAATATTGCCATTTAGAGTTGTCTCATATCTCTAATCGTTTAGGCAGGGTAAGCAAATATATCTCTCTTTTCCCGCGATATTATCAAAATTTAGTTTCAAAAACATTTTTTATCATACATTAAAAAAATAAAAGTTAGCCTATGTTCATCCTGGACATCTAAACTACTACATTGTCAAATTTCATCAAGATCGATTCAGTGGTTTAGTCGTTATTAGGTAGCAAACAGGCACACACTTTCGCGTTACGAATTCATTTAGTATGGAAAAATAAATATAAATTTATTGTCAAAAAAGCAGTACCAACTGCGTATGACCACGTGGAGGACAATAAACTAATTTACTCTCCGGAAGCAAGCAAGGGATCATCCCATCAATTTTGATCAAGGCCTCTAACTTATTCTTATCTTAATAATCCGTCACTAACTTTGAAATCAACGATCTATATCTCGCCACCCCTCGCTAAGTCCTATGTTGGAGTAATGCCGTGACTACGTCTTGCAGCTTAGGACTCAATCGTCCGCACCACCTCGCCACGATTGAAGCCACGTACGCGATAGAATTAACGATGAGTGAGCGAGCGCGATTAGCTTACTTGATCTGAATCCTTGCTCTCCGATTATCCATCCGTGGATATCGTTGATGGCCAATCCGAGACGGCGTGCAATGAGCGTCTGGAACTGCGCTGAGTCCACTGCAGTGCCTAAGCCAATGACACGACTCGCAGGCAGGCCACTCAGTCGCCAAGTCACATGCGACATCACGTCCACTGAGAAAACAAACACAAGCGCAGGATTAGTCCAACAACTTCATTCCCTGGAGGAGATAAGGGAAAGTTAGTTCGGACCCAATATCCAAAACGGCAGAATAGTTTCACTGCTTCTGTACGGTGAGAACTTCATTCAAATAAGACCCATACTAATATATAAACGCGAAAGCGTGTCTGTCTGCTGCTTAATCACGACTGAACCGCTGAATTGATCGCGTTGAAAGTTAGCACGCGTATTAAGATGCTCTGAATGAACTTAGGCAAATATTTGTTTTGAATATGCATAAAAAGAAAGAAAGAAAATGATTTTGACCATAAATATCGGAAATGTGAAATCGGAATAAAAAGAAAAGTGTATTCGCTTACCCTGCCTAAACGGTGAGAGATAGGTGATGAGTATGAGTGGCAATATTATTCGCTTGAAAAAGACTTATAAGAAAGTCATGGCAGCATATGTCTATCTACATTATCGAAAAAAGCTATTAAAATAGGGGAGTTAAGAAATCAATCCTTATCAAATTTGATAGTTTTTTTTCTTATGTGAATTTAACAAAGATTAAAAGCATATCTAAATCATAAAATTTGGGCGAATGGTTTTTGACTTAAAAAGCGTTTCAATGAAATGGTGCAGGTGCGCTGCCGCCGTTGTGTCTCACCTCGGAAGCTAAAATTCGACCTGTGCAGCTTCTGGCGAGTAGATTCGTTGGCTTAACAAGTAATTCCGGGCATCGCCGGGTAATCAGCTAGTATGAATATAAAAGCAGATCCAGATTTTAAAAAAAACTTGATTTAAATACAGTAGGTCTGCTTTACGTGATACTGCGTATGTATATTTTATATTACTGTACATTCAGGAGATCGTATGAAAGTTATGGGTTACAGGGCGAAGAAATTAATAGTACATTTTTATTTTATTTTACTTTTTTTAATGGCACGAATAGAGCCTCAGATATAACAAATAACACACACAACTCTATCCATGCACTTTTTAAATTTTGTCCTTGACATATAATCTCTCTTGAAACTAGAACTAAAATAATTGGATATCAGAATTTTCCAAAGAAGATTTAGCCATATTTTCGTACTATTACGCCGAAGTCTCTTTTAAGTATATATAATTATTGCTTTCAACCATATATTAATAATACTTATCTTACATATTCATATAGCATGCACTATTAAAAATACGCACATTATTCAGTGGAATTACCTAAATTATAGTAGAGGATTAAAATACCCTGAACAAGGGTTGATATAATCTATTCGTATTGTGCGTACTACGTTCTTATGAACTGACAGTATTTCTAGCCAACGAATTGTTGAGTGTTAAAATTATGATGACAAAGCTTAATTACCTGGAAGAAGTATTAAATATTGGCGGTGATGGCCATGAAAGACTGCATCAGTATTAAGTTCCCGAAAACTGAAAATTACCATTATATAGAACTGTTTTCTCGAATAAAAGCGTTCCATCTTCCTAGTTAATAAAAGTTCCATTTTTACTTTCCAAATATACAGTATATGAAACGGTCAAAAAAAAAAAAAAAAATCCCGTTCTCTTCAGATCTACGTGAACTGAATCCAGGAGAGTGTATTTTCAATTTTTTTATGTTAGTTGAAAAAGTCATTACCTGGATGTGACACGACAAGAAATGTGGCATCGGGACTGTATTTCACGACGAGAGGCAGAATCTCTTTAAAACAATCTGTGTTCTTTTGAATCATTTGCTCCACACTCTCACCCTGCCGTGTAGCTGCGGCCGCTAAGATGCAGATTTTCGAATCCTTTGATGCTTCGTACTCTGGAAGAAAATTGGAGGAGAAACCATCAAACCACGACCAGAATAACGATAACATTTTACGGGCTCAATGACTATGTAGTTATAGATACACAAATTTACATTGGTTTCTCTCATAACTAAATTGTACTTCTTCGTAAATTCAATGAATTCAAATTTTTAATTCGATACGTGACTGCAAAACATTACGCATAGAATTTGGGAACATTCAAATATCATTGGCTTCATTTCAGAAATGAGTTTTCACACAAATCCAATTCTAACTTTTGAACGCGAAAGAATTCTTTAAGCGTACGCAATTTGCGTTTCCAATTCCTTGATGCGTCATGAAGCTGAAATGGCTCACGCCAAAGATGAAATTTCTTTCCCTTGAATGCTTTCGTAATTATCTTCCTCTGCTATGAGAGAGTTGACTTCACATCAGTCTTCCAACCCGAAGATTTCATGGTTGAATAAAAAGATAAAATTGAGAAGAAGAGTTTCTGTGTGTTTAAAAAATGCGTATGTTACAATTTCGTTAGTTCAAACTATTTAAGAATATTACTACAAAATTGTATTTTCAGTTCTGTTACTAATCAAATTAAAAATTTATGTTGAAAAAATAGTTTTAACTCATATAATTTACGGCAAAAACTATGTATGTACCAATGGATTTGATCATGTTTTGGTAATGATAAAAAAATAATTAATTTTAAGATATTAAGCTTGACACCGCATTTGAAAGATCAATAATTAATACGCGCAAATATAAAGATACAATTTCTCAAAAAAAATTATATTTTTCGACTATTCATTTGAAAAATTAGACGGAGTATTTGAAAAGAAAGGAGGGGAATAGTCTATAAATAAATTCAGAGCGTTTATAAAACAATTAAATTCAGTACAAAACAGAAATAAAAATTAACTCGGTATAAATGAATGATTGATGAATCAGCGTTGCTGGACATTACCATGACTTGCAGAGATATATAAAATTCCTGACATTGGTGACGCTTCCACTGAGCGCACAGGCCAGAAAATTCACATAAATGTTTCACGGAGCGAAAACTCTCAACGTTCCTCGCGGTAAAAGTTAACGTAGAACCGAGGAATTTAAGTTTGGTTATTAATTACTGAACCTTAAATGTCATGAGCAGGGATCAACAATTCAGAGCCACAAATTCGAAACAAAATACTGAAAGTTCATCCAGTAAGTCCAGTAAGTCGGTAAGTTCGCTTGATGCATGAAAACTTTTCGAGAAGGACCAGCGGAGTTAAATCACGAACAATGGAGAGGTAAACATTCAATTCAAATAACATTTAAAAAAATATCTTTTTATGTCAGAAGTACTATAAAGGGGATTTGTTTTTTCTTGTACACTACTGATAACATAAAAGGGCCCATTTATTTTTCTAAGTCCCACGCTCTGACCAGTTTTGGATCTGTTAGGATTGCAACGCCTCCCTCCCCTTGCTTTCCCTTCGAGAGGGGAAGTTTCGTTCAACCAATCGTAGGTCTATTTGAAACGGCGTCTATATTTGGAAGACATCATGCGGCGGGTAAATCGTAACGAGATAAAATGTTTAATTACACCGCTATTAAAGAAATATTTTGTATTTTTTTGGGACACATTTTGGACTTCTATAACAAAAATATTCTGTATATTCTTGACTTCAATAAACTTTACCATTCTCTATATTTAAACGACATCTCGAGATTCGTTGTCTCGAGAGGTCTTCATAGGCAATGTAAAAGATACTAGACTTTCTATAAAAAACGTTTGCGTGATAAAATACAGTTTTTAATAGAATTTGAATATAATTGCAAGATATCGTATGGAATTGGTATAATTCGAATCACAAATTACTTATAAATATTCCTATAATTTCTTATATTTATACAGTGAAGTAAAGAAATCAAATCTCATTGCCTACAAATGATGTGTATTGTCGAAAGTAATTTCACATAATTTGCGATTCTCTTAAGTTTTTCATATATGTGAAAAGGAATTAAATAAATATAGAAAACGTTTGTCTCAAATATGAACTAATAACACAAAAGTTTAATTCTCGAGTTATAAATAATATAAAACTACTTAAGGAACAAATAACTTACATCTTCTAATGACATATTTATCCACGATAAAACAATTTGGTAGTAATCGTGCAACCGAAAAAAATAATCAGAGATCAATAATATGAAAAACTCGTTGACGAATTTTTCTTACAATTGAAGTACTTTATATTTTCTATATACTTAACTCACTCCTCATTTATAATGTTAGTATCGATATTCAGTATTATTTATTGATTTCCAGAGCAGGGAACGAACATAGTCATTTAGAAACATTCTTTGCGGGTATATAACTTTTTACGATGCAACATGGATGTTACATTTGTAAAGATAAACGTATTAGTCAGACATTCAGTATAATATTTACAGTAAATTTAAATCGAGCGAGGCAGTTAAGAAGGTCGTATTTAGTTTTATATGTTGAGTTATTGTAACTTGTAGTTACCCGTATTCCTGATTCAGTGTATTCTTAAAACAGGCCGGCTTGAGTGGCTATTTATTTGTTCGAATTTTTCAACAGACATTTTACCTCGTCCAGCAATAGTGTAATTGGTTGAGAACACTAAAGCACTGCTATTATTGTTTTGTGTCCACAAGGTGGGTTTGAATCCTATTGAGACTTGTGAACTGATTTTGAATTTATGTGAATCTTCTGGCCTGTGCGCTCAGTGGAAGCGTCACCAATGTCAGGAATTTTATATATCTCTGCAAGTCATGGTAATGTCCAGCAACGCTGATTCATCAATCATTCATTTATACCGAGTTAATTTTTATTTCTGTTTTGTACTGAATTTAATTGTTTTATAAACGCTCTGAATTTATTTATAGACTATTCCCCTCCTTTCTTTTCAAATACTCCGTCTAATTTTTCAAATGAATAGTCGAAAAATATAATTTTTTTTGAGAAATTGTATCTTTATATTTGCGCGTATTAATTATTGATCTTTCAAATGCGGTGTCAAGCTTAATATCTTAAAATTAATTATTTTTTTATCATTACCAAAACATGATCAAATCCATTGGTACATACATAGTTTTTGCCGTAAATTATATGAGTTAAAAACATAGTTTTTTGCAGTAAATTTTATAAGTTAAAACTATTTTTTCAACATAAATATTTAAATTTGATTAGTAACAGAACTCAAAATACAATTGTGTAGTAATATTCTTAAATAGTTTGAAGTAACGATTCCAAAATCATTCTATAAGGATGTTGCGGGTCCAGTTTCAACCCGTCCTAATCAGAAAGTGAGTCTTTGCTTAATTTAGAGAGAAACGTAATGTAGCAAAACTACTTTATCATAAGTTGATGCCCACTTGAATTTTTTTTTCTTCTGTACAGAACAAAACAACATTTCTCTTTCCCTGCAACATTGGATCTAAGGAAGAGTGTTTTAATAAGAAATATACTTAAAAGTGTGTAATTAATATGAAGTATACTTACTTGTACTGCCTATGATGTGAGAATTTTCAGGCAAGAAGACACTGGCACGATCAATGTCCAGAACTTCTCCACTGACAATGTGTTTCCTATTGTCTATAAGAGTCACGTTACTCGTCACTTTCTGACAAAAAAAAGAGTAGTATATTATCCCTTAAAAACATGATTCATGATTTCAATAATATTATGAGCCAATTTTAAAGATTGATCCATATAAATATATAAATGCGTAACGCGAAAATGTGTCTGTGTCTGTCTTTCTGTTCGCTATTTGATCATGACTAAACTACTTGACCAATAGTGCTAAAAATTTAGCGAGGATATAACTTAAATATTCGGAATGAACATAGGTTAACTTTTGTCTTTAAAATGTGATCCGAAAAATAGAAATGATTTATGACAATAAATGTCGATAAAATCGGAGATAGGAGAGTTATACTCGCTTACATGACCTAAACTGTTAGAGATAGGTGAAAACTACGAATGGAAATATTGTTTGCCTCAAAGAGTTCTATAAAGAAGTCCGCGACAGCATGTGTCTATCTACAAAATTTAACTTATGTTATCGATATTAAAAATGGAGGTATTAAAATACTTCAATATAAGAAGGAAGAAATAAATCATTATCAAATTTAATGGATTAATTGTTTTGTGCATTTAGCAAAGATAAAAAATATATCAAAACTGTAAAATTTTGACGAATTGTTTAGAGTATACAAGAATTTTAATGAAATGCTGCATCCACGTCTCGAATATGAAGCAAATATTCCACCGGCGCGGCTACCGCGAGATTTTGTATTAAATTTATATTATTATGAATTTGTATTAAATGTAGTACAGTTTTGTATTAAATTTCTGTTATTATGAGTTTGAAAATTAGGATGCAGTATATGTTAAAAAAAAACATTAAGCAAATGTATTTTGATCTTACAACATAGATTTGTTCCTGTGTAAAAGAAGATTAAAGGAAAAGAAAAGTCCCAAACAACACCCGGTAATCAGCTAGTATCTAAGTATATAAGTAGTGAGAAGAGATGGATGTATCAAATATTTTTACAATATTAAGATTATAACTCTTAATAACAACAAGTAGGACTATTATTTTATACTTTCATAATAAATTATTGGAAAATACATCTGAGATAAGACACATCCACTAAATATTCTATGTTTATTTCTCACCTTATAATCGTGATAGCAGATTACTCAAAATTGGATTGAATCACTAGCTCTAAATGAATTCTACACACGCAAACCCTCCACATATTTTAATTTAATAAATAAATATTAAAAAAATAAAAGTATCAGTTTTTCTCGCTTTAGTTTTCTTTGTTCAAACGAAATATTGGTTTCACTTCTTTTTTTTCAAAGATATGGTTTACCATAAATCAAGAGAGATTCAAATTAATTTAATATTCTGTACAGAAGACAAAAGTTCACTTTGCATATAATAAATAATATATTATCCTATGTCAAATGTATGAAATGTTGTAATGTGAGCTATATTTCCATTTTTTGCATACTCCAAAAATAGTTCTATTCACAACGTTTTTTTTCATTTATTTATACTTAATATTTTTTAAATCCAAAATTTCATTTATTATGAACTAAACAAACAAAAGCGAAAACCTAGTATTTTGAATTTCATTTGCTGATTGTAAATGAGTATATGGTTGATAATGCATAATTCTCGCTTATTACCCAGTCTTGTCTGGGAGTTTTTCTTCGATTTGACGAAGATTGATTTTTTTCGTAAATTACTGCCTTAGATTGAAGTATTTTAATACATTTTTTATAACGTTTTATCGATAATTTAAGTTAACCATTGTAGATAGACGTGTTGTTGCGGACGTTTTGTAGTACTCTTGGAGTCAAACAATATTTTGCCATTCAAGTTGTCACGTGTGTCAAACCGTTTATAGGCGGCGCAAGCGAATATAAATCGCCTTTATTATTTTATCGATATCAATTGTCAAAAATTATTTATATCTTTCTTATCACACATTAAAAAAAAAGTGTTCATCTTGAATATTAGTCCATGTTCATCTTTGACATCTAATATTTTTGCTAAATTTCATCACGATCGGTTCAGTGGTTTAGTTGCGTCTAGCAAACAGACACTCTTTCGTGTTACACATTTATATATTGGTATGGATGAAATATATTGGCAAAAGAAAACTCGAATCATCGTTTGAGAAAGAATACGTGATATTACCTGCGTGAGAAGACTGAAGGCAATGGCGACTCCTACTTGACCTGCGCCAACGACAGTCACTTTGTTGGCACGTACTCCGTGTTGATTGGCTCCTTCAAGACGTTTTAACGCATCTTCTTGTTTCGGTGGACTGCAATGTCGATACTTAATGAGACATTGAATAGGTTTGCCATGAAACACATAACAGTTTTAATATTGTACCCTATAAAGAATGTCACACAATATTAAAACTGTAATGACCATGATTAACTGTAACAAATTTGCTATTTTATTTCTCGATAAAGGTTTCACCGTAAAGAAAGTGTGTCATTAAGCGTGTCGTTTTGAGGTAAAGTGTATCAAAAAGTATAAAGAGAAACATAAAATAAGACGATCGAAAACTCTGCATTAATACAATGATCTTCAATATTAATTAGTACGAAACCGCTTTTTAAAACTTAAAACTAAGAGAAATATAATTTAAATCTGGGAAAAGATGAGCATCACATTACAAATTATTTGATTACTTTATATATAAATATAATATTTGACACATTTAAATATAAATATAATATAAATTAAACAAAGTCGAAAGAAATAGGTCATATTTCCTAATCTTCTCGGTTTTTTACTTTGCAATCAGAAAAAAACCTTCTAAAACCTTTAATCTGTCGTGGTTTTCTTCGTAAATTTCGAATAAAAATACGAAATTACTTTTACGTTATTTTTCAATAGTATTATTTGTATTATTTATTTGATAATTATTACTGAGATATATGGAATCATATTGTGTAAAATTGATATGAAATATACTTATAATACACTCATTTTTAATTTGGTCAGTTCATTTAAGTGATTTGAAATAAAAATATAGGAAAGGAGCGTTTCAACTCTTTCGTTTTGTATTTATTCAACTTCTTCGTTCCCAATTAATTTTTTGTGAAGTTATTGAATAGCGCTTCATTTGAATAAACTAATTTTCTCACATATGCAAAAGTTGTGATTGAGAATGATATAGTCGCAGTTGTCAATAATTGAAGATATCCATCATCATCCCCAACTGAATACGTAAGACAAATCCTTAAGCGTTCCCCGAAATAAAACACAGTTCAGCGTTACAGAAATTAAATACAAACTCTGAAACCATCCTTGTAACCAACATTTATGAATCACATTTACTTTCATAAAAAACATTCCTGGATTTCGAACACCTTTTTCTGTAGTGAACCCTTCTAATTTGAACCGCATGCCATTGAAGTGTGATTTTTTTTCGAAATTTCGTATTACAGAAAATTTTCTCCAGGTAATTCATCCAGATAAACATAATTTTACAGCAGGGTTAAATCAGCAAGGTTTCACCTCCATTAACATTACCCATTGAATAATAACATGCTCCTAGTAGAATAATATGCGTCTTGTTTGTTTTCCTATGTCAATGTAAACATATGACAGGCTGTATTTAAATTCTCCTGCAGGATATTCTTTGAAATCCTTAAATAATGCGAGGATTTGGTGGTTGAGAGTATATATGATGCACTAACTGTTGTTTCTCAGTACGAATGGACATACTTTAAGAAAATATTATGAAATTAGAAACTCAGAACTCAGTGAAAATTAGGAAAATCAATAAAAAATTTGTTATCAATCAAACGAAAGGAAAACTGCCTATAATAACAAATATAAAAATATCTTTTTTATCCAATAACTTTTAATATACACCTAAACCTGCTGCAACCTTTTTCGCATCGAAAAAATATTTAAAAGTTAATTTTTCACTGAGTTCTAACTTATGAAGGGTATGAGGTCTCAATTAGTTATTTACATTAATTAAATTATCATATTAATTTGATTTATTATATTTTTTGTGAAGACTTGAACAGAAGTCGAAATGTTGACATAATAATAAATTTATTGTAAAAAAACCTGTTACAACCTGCATATGATAACGTTGAGGACAATGAACCTTTTAATTCATGTTTGCTTTGCCAAAATTTTATTGAGTATATTTGTTCACCATCAAATCGTTATGTTTTTCTTACTCTCTAGACCGCTAAGATGGAGAGAGCTTTCCGATACATGACTGGTTAATGCAGTTATACCTTTATTCTTAGAAACATCTTCTTTCGCATACATTATCGAGTACGAATTCCAAATGACATAAGAGTACTAATATTATTTTTATTTATATACATCGTTTTGTAATTGTTCAACAAAAGTGAATGGAGTAAATTATTCATCTGTTTCCTTCACATTGTTTGGTGTACTTCATAACTTACCTTATTACAGGCGCGGGAAAATCTTGTTTTCTTAAGATTTGAGAAAATGCGCGAACTGCAGTCAATTGTTGATGTCTGAACGTGTGCCATAACGACGAAGAAGAAATCAATACGAGTGATTTCGATTTGAACATGAAGTATCACAAGCACCTAAACAAATATTCGAAACCTTTCAAGATAACTTGTTTGGTTTGGAGCCTCAAAGTATATCTAGAAGGACGATGTCGAGTGTTTGTGAGTAATAGCTGGCCGTGGTAATGCTTGTACCGTGGAAACTATCGACAATGCATTGTGTGTACAATGAAGCTGAAGAAATACTGTGACTTGATCATAGTGGATACAATTCTGAACAAATCTTCCAGTTAATTAGTGAAAACAACAAGTTAATAACCTTTTCCTCGTATTATTCACATGTAGGTCACCTTTACAAAACTCCTTAAAATATACTTTTACATAATTTATAATGACTGAAGATAAAATCTTTTAATTATGATTCTAAAATATTGAATGAAACAGATAGATGATAAGGATTAACAAAGTTATGCAACCATATCCGTTTTAAAACCACATACTAAAAAAACCTCTTTCATATTAAAAAGTATCAAAACGACAATAGGTGAACAAATATTTCACATTTATATACCCCACTCATGTATCAAAACAAAAGGCAAATAAAATCCTCCTGATTCAGTGGATGAATGGAAAAATAACAAATACTCAATAATTCCGATTTGCTGACTGAAAGAGTGTGACGAGGACTTGTAAATATTTGTGCAATAACTCTAAAAACTAGGAACATACATCGCGTATTACATTTAGCGTCATACACTGTACGCTTAGATTGAACATGAAGTTTTTGAAAATATAGAGTTATATTGACATAAAATAAAATATTAGAATACAGGAAAAAAGAGAACTCAAAACTCACATCAAGCTCAAAGTATTCTCCACATTTTCCTCTTATTTAATTTAATTAGTTTCTGCTTCTTTGTGTAATCGAGCATAGTATTTAAATATTTTTTTTGAAAATAAATAATCAAATTTTATCTCAAACTAATAAAAGTTAAAACAAGGAAAATTATGGTGATTTTCTTAAAATTTCATTACAATATCTGAAATTTTGAAATTAACTTTTTGGAATAGATAGAACTGTGAGATTATATTTACATTACTTCAACAAATACAACAAAGAAGTTAACTTATCAATAAGTGAAACAGAATTCGTTTGCAGAACCCGATTTCAAAGCCAATTTAAATATTTGTGAAGGAGAAACTTTATATTCATATGTAACTTGACGGAAAACTCTAGTTACTGGATAATTAGTCTTGGTTTGATTGAAAATTACGTACAGAACTCCGTCAGCAATTGGATGGCTTTGCGAAGTCAACTCTAGTCAATTTATTGGTTGTTGGTACTACTATAAATCAAATCACGCTATCAAGGTAATGAAGTGAAGGATGGTTATAGTTAATGCGAAGTAGGGGAGAGTGGGGTAATTACGGACACTTAAAGAAAATTGGAAATTATGTTTATTCCATTGCAAAAAGTGAAACTATGACTTATTACGTTGATCACGTGGCTATTTCGTAAAAGAACAATAATTTCTACATTTTATTATAGTGTTAAATACTTTCAAAAACAAAACTGCCGGGTTTATCTAATACTTATGAATTTAAACGGGTAATAGCGAACAGACTTGTATCAGCTATTTATAGCTAAGTAGTTTTTCTGGTTGCTTTTTTATGGCTCACCTATCAAAAATATAAAATTAATAATAAAGTTTCTTTGAAAATAGTTATGATATGTAGTGATATCCGTAATTACCCCTAATTGATTCAAATGAAAAATGTACTGTCAGCAATTATTCCCCAAAATATATTTGCAACAAGATATTTTTAATGTCAATGATACTCGTATTTCCAAGTTCTCTATCCCATTTTGTCTCGCAAAAAACTGTAATAAAAACGTATAAGAGACCTCGAACGATTAATTTAAGTCATTATATAATTAATCGGATAATTGTAAGAATTGGCTCAAAATCACATGATGTATATTTACCGCAAAATAAAATTTTTCCATGAAAATAACCCTGAAATTAATGTTTTGCAACAAAATCAATAAAAATAAAATTTGAAAAATTTCGTGATACTATCAGATAAAAATTGTTCGGATATATTCCGTATAACTTGCTTCTTTCTCTTTCAAATTCATTAGAGATTTCTCAGCCGTTCCCCAAGTCAAATGCCACATAACTAAATTCAGCTCATTTATTTCTTAATGATAAAAAAAAACTATCATTAATCATTCAGATAATATAAGCTTTCACTTGGGAAAGGAGGATTTGCTATTCAATTCGTATTACGAATAACTTTTCAGTTTTGTAATTTAAATGATATTTGACAGCAGAAAAACACACACAAAATTAAGTTTTTAATTCCAAATTTTCAGTTTTACATGTTTGTAAATAGTCATCGCCAATGGTATCGTGAAAATGGGATGTGTGGTGAAGCGGAATTTTATTTAATACAACGTGATTTTATGAAACACTCTTTTTGTCTCGCTGAAAAATTGTGTATAAATGTTGGAAGCAACAGAGAAAACCACACTGAAATTTGATTGATTCAATAGTCCCGACTTTTTACCTCATTCTCGAACTCTGTCAATTTGTGGTGACGCACGACGTGAACACTTCATTCACAGGTCACTGAATGAAGTTAAATTCTCAGGTATATATTCAACTTACTATGATAATATGTGAACATAAACCTAGTGATTGGTTTTCTTGATGCCAGGCTAATATAAACGCAATTATGTCATTTTACCAACGTTTTGACTATTTATTGTATCAATGAAAAGAAATTTATTTACCCAATCACACATTTACTTATGAAACTATGTGCTAGGTGCGCCATTTTGAGCAAAACTTGTGTGGTGGAGAGGGTGAAGTAAACATGTGGCTGGGTAAACAAATTTCTTTTCATTGAGTCCTGAAGATGACTATACTATAAATAGTCGAGACGTCGGTAAAACGATTTATTTTCGTTTATATTTGTCTGTCCTAACTGCAAGGTGGCCAATTATTATGGCCGATACCCTTTCAAGTATATACGAAACTGTTATTGTGATATTTAATGAACAAACTCTGAAAATATGATGTCGGTAGAAAACGAAGTAGTATTATACGGTAATCAAGCTTGTGTTTTCCAAGAATAGGTTTATTGTAAAAAGATATTGCTAGCACGATAAATAAATTGAAAGTCTCATATTTGTATAACTAGGATTTCAAGAGGGAAAATATTGGATTTCTCTTTCTCCTATTCAGGAATTCGTTCTTCTCTCTGTCTCTTACCGTCTTTTAATCGAGAGCTTCTCTCATGGGTAGAGCATTATTTATTAGCCTCTTCAGGGGCTTAGTAGCTTTTTAGAGGAAATTAATCTTACCAGCCTTTGAGAGAGACTCTTTAAATATATTCTTCCCTTTTCTGCTTTCAGAGTTATTTTGGATTTCCCTTAAAACTTTCTAAGAGCAGTTGGGTTTATCCTTGTCAATTGAAGATTGGATAGCCACATTCTTTTGTCTCCACGTAAAGTACAGTTTTCGTTCGCTTTAAATAAGACTCTAATTCGAGTATTTTTTTAAAAAGCAACGATCTATAAATTGAATACGATATTTCAGAAAGTATCACAAAGCAATGATATTAAAGCCATCCTCGAAAAAAAATGCTACTATGGAAAATATCAAAAATAACTATATGAGATTATTGTGCCAGTTAACATTCTTTCTTCTAGTTCATGAATATAGAATTTAACCAACTGAAAAAAAAGACTGTTGTTCAGACATATTTAGATATCATACCATTAAACAAGTGAACAATATGCTCTTTGTGCCAATTGAGTGACGTTGTTGAGCTTTTATGAACAATTTCTTCAAACCTCATAGGTCCATTCAAAATTTATGCTTTTGAGTTAAAAGAAAATAGTGAATGAAATGGTTGGTCATAGTTTGACTGGCTTCATTAATTACAGACTCGTTTACTAATTATCCTGGAATCCACGAGGCTGCACTTCCCCGCCAGAACAATTTACAATAACCTGACATTACGTAATATCCAAGCCATCGAGACAGATGAGCAATACACGGTTAACCTGTGATGTCACGCGATCGATCGATCGACCGACCAACCAATCACGCGAGCACCGCTAGTCTCCAAAGCAAGCCAGGTATGTGGATACTGCCTCGGTCCGCAAAACTTATCCGAGCAGTCAACGTCCCACCTCACTTGTCATCCATCACTCGACCGGTCAACGCGTCATCACATGACTCCTCATCTCGCAGCCACGACATGTGGACACTCACTTGCAATCAGCCACCCTAGCAGTCAACATCCCACCTCACTTGCTGCAAATCACTTGCGACGAGTCATCACTTCTCTTCTGGCGCCAGCGCGCGAACAGCGCGCTTTTACGAAGTGAGCCCTGACATGTGGATACTTGCTCACTTTCTATAAGTCATGAGTGCAGTTAACATCATCATATCATCACTTCTCATGTGGCGCCACACCACAACTTCTACGGATGGTACGGTCAGGTATTCTAACCGCGCTCAACACTACAGCAGTCCACAAGGATACCTTGGCCGTAACCCAGACAACCGACCCGCGAGACTTCATGGTCAAACCACTCCACAGCACGATTAATAGAGTGAATTATGTGTGAGTATTTTATAATATCTCAGGTTTCATGTGTATAGATTTAAAGACCACTTCTGTATATAGTATGTAATTTGTTACAACAAATATCTTCTAGAAACTCACTTATAAGTAATGATTCCTACCCCTTAATAAATTGTACAATATGAGCAATTTTATGATCAAGGAAGGAAAATATAGAAAACCAATATTGTTGTCTGAAGAAGATGTCTGTCAATTTAAACAAGCAGTTCTTCGTTAGTGGTCATTCGGTGATTAAGAGATCCCTCTGCAAAGAAAAAAAAACTACATCTCTTCAAATATAAATTTAAATATACAAATATAAATTTTATCAAACAACAATAACGGTTTTCCATATTTTTCTTCCTTGGGAATAAAACTGTTCATATTGTGCAATATGATAGGAGTAGGAATCATTATTTATAAATGAGCTCCAAGAAGATTTTGTTATATCAAATTGTATGCAGTTGAAGTATAAAAGTGGACTTCAAACCTGTACACACTCGGCCCAACACCCGGATATAAAAGGAAGAAATTCAAATTTGTTCTGCAACAAAAAATTTTATATCATCGAATAGTAATTAACTGGAGCGTCTAACGTTAATTTCCGGGAAATGTTACATCTGGCGTTTGTTATCGCCGATTGAATGTAAGATTTGTGTGTTTGCAGGAGTCCTTTTACTTTAGTTTTTGACTTTTGTAGCGGTTTAGATATAAGCTTATACTACTCTTGTGATTGACTGTATTGACTTCAAATTTTACACAGGGACACATACAGGTTTATTATTTCTATCTGTAGTTAATATAATGTGGATTAAATTATCTGTATTTATAAGGTACCGTTATTTGACAAATATTTTTGTGAAGAAATGTTTTCAGAAGCTTATATTTAACGTAGATTTTTAACGATGACGTGGACTGTCGCGCCAGTATGAGAGCACCACTTGGATACACAATAAATGTAGAAACGATCTCAAAAAAATCTTGCCCAAAGTTGCAAAACGCTTTTTTGTATATCAAGAAAAACTAATGCACTTGATTACGTTTATGAAGCGTGTTTGCAAATAGTAGTCAAACATCAGAATTTCATGTGGAACTTGACTGGGACATTATTTTATTTTTCATACATCAAGTTGCTTTTGAATATTTGACACGGGCCCCGCGATTGGGTGGGAATTCAAATGGATTCCCCTTGGAGGGGGTGGGTGAACTGTTCATATGTGCGAGGTGAAAATGGATTTTATTTTGTATTGATGTGTTCAGATATTGATACAGGGGAACTTAAAGATATTGAAAATGGAGACTGAGTGTTCTCTGGTGCTTGTGCATCACTCACTTCTTTGTATTAGTCCAATTTTATCTGTGGACCCTTCCATTCAACGCCCATCACTGTCTCCAGGGAATTACCTTCGAGAAGAAGTGTCAAGGGTAATATTCTTCGACAAGGATAGTTTGATGAAAACATAAAACAAATTTCGTTATTTTGCATATTCTTTGACCTCCTTGAGTGAACCCAGTAAAAATAGACCCTTCCCGTTGAAAAAATATTCTTAATTTACTAGAGTACAATTTTTAATTTGTATTTACATAGATAATTTTAATTTGTGTCTTGTTTGGGATGAATAATTGAGTAACCAATACAGAAACATAAAATTAAAATTATGTTGAACGTATTGCTTTTACGCGTGTCTATTTAATGAAATATTATTTGTATGTGTTCCGTTATTGAATATTTATTGCATCGATTCAATCTAACAAGAAACTTTCATCTCGTAGTCGTTTTATTTATCAACTCTTTTTCCACAAATTAAGCTCAATTGTTTTATCAATTACACTTAATATTTAAACAAAATAGATTTATAAGACTATACAAAATATAAAAAACGTTTCATATGTATTAATGTTTCTAGAAAATTATTAACAGATAAATAATAAATTGATTGAGTCATTCATGAAATAATTGAATATAAAAATCGTTTTCAAGTTATGATTTGTGTTCATGTAAAACTCTTTTCAAAACTCATTTTACATATTTTCCGCTCCCAAAATATCAATCCAATTTGTAGGGATAAGAGTGATTGTATAACCCCAGCCAACCAGACTACGGACAACCCATCATTTTTAATTAACCCAGCTCGTAACCTCTCTTGTCTTTGATCTTAATTTCCACTGATACGTGTAGAATGAAAGGGTAAAAGGAGTGTTTATTCTGTCCAGTGATTTTACTCGACAGAACAGCGTAATGAAAGGTTCTTTTACCTTTTTCCAACTTCCAAGGCATTTAGACGCATCACATATTGTTTGAAAGTTCCCCTTCGTATTGGGAATGAACCTGTCATAACGTTTAACAAGATAATTTCTCTTCTGGAGAAGTACCTTTTCTTCAAAGTTGTTAAATGATTTGCTTATGAAATTAGTGACAAGTATACCCCAAAATATTATACTATTTACTGATATTTTAACATATATTATTACTTTTAATAATTTGATTCAAAGATTCGTGTTTGAAATGTGTTATTTTTGTAACAATTACCAATGTCTTCTGTAGAAAAGATGTTACTGAAAAACTGAAGAATATTCTAATGTTTGTAGTATAAAATAATTATGCAGAAAATAATTATTAATCTTCACTGCCTGAATATTAATACAGAAATTTGCCATCATTGAAATTTATGTTATAAATCTTATAGAAAATTAAAAATGTCGATTTTATTCTTATAATATAGTGTTATTTTAGTTAATGTTACTGTTTGAAACTTAATATAACATTATTTCTGATATTGCACGGGCTGATCTACACATACATAAGACTTCAGAAAATTCATGTGTGTCCACGGAATTGCATGTGACTAAATATTGATTCATCCAATAACTGCGGTGAAATTAATGTTGAATACGATGCGATTTAGATTCAGAGCAAGCATATTATTTGTTTACATTACAACCTGTTTGCTCCAATCTGATTCATCACAGCGTTTTCGAAAGAGAATACGAATGATTGTGATGCACGCCACTATGTGATTTTCTCGAAGCTATTGTGAGCTGCTACGTACTGTACTCTTAACCTTATTTTTTTCCGTAGTATTTTATATGATTGAAAATAATCCATAAAACATGTCACTACGTGTTTCATGTATTTTGAATTTATGATATTGTCACATTATTTGTGTTCTTATCCACGTATTGATCTAAATCCGAACCAATTTTAATGTAGGAGATTGATGATTGTAATGATTATTCTTTAGTTCAGCTGCGAAAACAAAGACAAGGACACACACACAGTTATATTAATAGTATATTAGCTAAATTGAATAAAACTAATATTCTGTATGATAATGCGTACGTATAATTTTATTTAGGTCATCTTGTGCCAGGTAGTTAGTGAGCGGATAACTAACAAACGTTTCACTAACCGACTGATAGATCTTGGGTCTACCACCACTCTTATCCATCGGGTAGGGCGACTCCCGGTAGCAAATTTTTCGATGAAGACATTTTTGCCAGAATTAACAGTGAAGCGCTCAAGAAAGATGAGAATATCGGAGACAGTGACACGGTTTGTTTAGAAAACATCAGATACGTAAAAAATTACTATGCAAGCTTTTGTACCGTGGAGGAGCGGCCTGAAATGGGAAGAAACATTAATTGAAAAATAATAAAGAAAGGTACATTTCTGAAAACCTCAATTATGGTTATTAATTAATTGTATACCTCGTGTGACATTACCATAACAGAAAAACATCATTTTTTCAAGAATGAAATAATTTATGTAATACAAAATAGAAATATTTATCCTAAAGTTTACCCAGTTTTTTTTTCAAATTATTTGCCTCCACGGCCTTCGTATTTGAAGTTCATTCGCCCCGATAATGTTTATCCGATCGCTTATCGGTCGGTTAAAGACCGGTAGCGAAGCTAAGCAACGGAGCGGTAACTATCCGGACGAATAAGTTATCCGAGTACTGTTACCCGACCGATGAGAACGTTGGTGAAAGACGCAATTAGAAAGACTCATTTATTCTTAAACTAAAAAAAAAACCCTTCTGTCTTGTACTTTATCACGCCATTGCTGTAGCACTTTTTAAATAACTTATAACAATTTCAAAAACTATTTTCTTGCATGTTTGTGTTGCCGTATGGCTCATATTAATTTAGTTTTATGTGTACTCAACTTTGGCACGGTTGGGTACATTAATTCTGTAGCCCCATCCTGACCCGGGTTTTTCTACGTTTTTCCTTCGGGTAGAGGCGGATTTTTTATACAGGTTCTCTAGGCTTTGTCTAGGGGCGTGTTTATTGTAACAATAAATCGTGAATTTAGTGTTTTTTCAACTGTTATGATTTTTAAACACTATACTCAGAATAACCTATAGTTCGATAATAACTTGAACATGTAAATTTACGAACATATTTGCGTTAAATTACAAACATATTGACATTATATATGTATTATAACTCGCAGATAACTTTTTATCTTATATATTCTTATTAAAAAAAAAATTTGAATCCACCTCTGCCTTAGGGCCCTTGATCGGAATTATGGGATGGTCCCTTGCTTGCTTCCGGAGAGTAAATTAGTTTATTGTCCTCCACGTGGTCATACGCAGTGTGTACTGTTTTTTGACAATAAATTTATTTATTTATTCACCTGAAAAAATGGCAGATTCGAATTTTCCCCCGCATCACCTTGTTGTAGGCAAGTTTCACTCGGTTGCATATTTACCATTGACAATGTACACTGAACAGTAAGTACACGATGAAACTTTGCGTGTAAGACTGTGTCCTGCGTGGGTAACTTCCGCGAGCTACAACTTCAAGCGACAAATTTCAAACACACTTGGAGTTACGAGACTGTCTTGCATCAGCGACAGCGTTATTGTAGCGCTACATGCGCGACATTTCACGACGCTTTAACTTCAAATTTGCTTGAGTTTTGTAGCGCGTCAGACGTCACATTTTGTAAGACCTTCTTGATCATACTAGAGATAATCGTATGTAAACAATAAAAGGTAGTAGTATCAAGTAGGTCCTGACATTTCGTCGTGAACTCGTCTGAGGCTACCGTGTTTTATAGGTTATCTCGTGTAGTACTGAAATGACGATGGTTTTCTGCAAGTTCAAAACATATTAAACGCCATTTTTGGGGTGTTGCAAATATGTGTTTTTGAGGAATGTAATCGTTAATGCCATTTACATGGAAATAAAAAAGTACAAATTGACGGAATTGTGTATACAAAAACTTTTAGGGGCGTAAGACAGATGGGAGTACAAATGATAAAATTCAATGTAATATATTATTTACTGATAAATGAATTGTCTTTCACGGCTTTTTTGCCTTAGAAGAACATATTTCGCTATAAATCTGTCTGGTCACATAATTTCACTCAATCCCGGCGACGTGACACTTTTGTCGCTTGAAGTTATCGCTCGGGTTTGTCGCCCACGCAGGACAAGGTCTAAGTCACGTACAATTCCATATGAATATTGTTTGTTATTTACCACATGTGTTCATTTGTCTGAACTCAAGCAAGTTACGTCCTTTTCAAGTAAATGAGTCAAGCAGCGTCTTTCCTTGATGTAATTTTTAAATGCTGTTATCTCAGAAAGTAAACGGACAGATAGAACAACAGGGAACGTAAAAATCATATTTTTGTGCTCTAACATAATGTGTTTCATTTGTGCGATTTCCTCCGTTCGGTTACGCAGAAAAGGGACGCGTATTAATATTTATGATGATAATGATGATATTTATAATCCTTAGTGCGGAGAGTATGATGTGAGAAGTTAATGAGTTTTAAGAGAAATGTCCCAGAACATCTGAATTTGTAGAAAATGTCATGAAACAAGAGAGTATCAAGTGGAAATAAACAATGAACAGTTTAAGAATGATACACTGACCCGACGTTCTGATAGAGCGCTCTCAGTTACATCTCCCCACCACTTCTATACAAATTTGAGGGGAATATGACTACTAGTTAAAATAGATTTCAAAAATTTAAATAATTATGTGTCTTGTACTTTTAAGCATTGTTTTTTATTTTATAGTTTGTTTAAATTCTTCGTTGTTGCAACTTATGAACAACTACAAAATTCCAATATATCAGAATTCACCTTGGAAAATAATCTTAAAGTCCCATGGACTGTCCTAACAATCCGTTAAAATTCAATAAATATACCCTTCCCTTGTATTCTAAAACTAGTACATGATATTACATTCTTCAAGCGTCTATTCATTATCGTCATGCACTACCGTCTCGTGCGATATCACAAAAAGCACCTAATTCAAAAGGTACACGTGGCCTTTTTTGCAACGTCAAAATTCTTATTTCAGGTTGGAACATAGAACTGACTTTATTATGATGCGGGTCCAGTCCCTGAACAAATAAAGTCCCGGAATTATCATGGCTGCACCACACGCCGAAGGTTTTTCTCCTCTTCTGCCACGCTTTGTTATTACACACACGTCTGAGTGGAAAAAAATAAATGTAACATTTAATTAAAGCAAAAACCTGGCGAGCTAGGAGATTTGCACAGTGGCAGATAAATCCCCGTACAAAATTATCACACGTAGCGCAAGCACCGGTGTCGTGCGATGCGCCAGTGAGCTCACGTGAGGACGGAGGGAACCGGGGAAATCCCCGCTTTAGAATTCAGATCGCAGCGCCGCATCCACGTGACTAAGCGCTACCAAACTCACGGAAAGCTCGTATCTAAACGAACGAAATTTACTTTAAACTAATTGCCTTCCATTTGGTTCATAATATGCTTCTGTGACTAAGATAACGCTCAGTGGAGAATGATTTTTGTGTTAGTTAATGAAAGTAAATTTTGGGTTCGGTTGTGCACAGAAGTGTGGGCAACAGAGATATAAATTGTTTTTACGCTGAGCTGTTTATGAATGATGAAACTTTTATCATGATGGAAGTGAAGAAGCTTAATTTTTGTACGTGCTTAGCCACCTTCTCAAATACTTAAACGTGAACATGTTACAGGGAGTATTTTTAAAAGTGAAATGAGCATATTTCTGAAAGTATGTCCAATGTATAAAATACTTCACCATATATACAAAATAATTTTGAATATTTCCTTTTTTTTGTATAAGCGTATTGGACCATTTTGTGTTGACTTTATTGCGTGGACCAGAAGAGGTTGTCATTATAGAAACGATAGTTAGAAAAATTATCCTCTACTATTAAGCAAGTAATAATTTATCATTTTTATGTTCTTTCTTGGAGAACAGCCAATTTTCATGAAATTCGCAGTATATTGGTGGGCCATTTATCTAGTTGGAGAAACTCTTCGAAGTGTAGTGTCGAGTATTCGCGATGACGTCATGGAGTCTTAATGGTGAGAGCTCAATTTTACACCGTAAGAGTTATGTCTTACTAATTCGTGAAAAATGTGAAAGTATGAAAGAAAAATAACCAAATGCATTTGGAAACATCAACCAGAAAATAATGTATGAAAGGGTGACTTCAATATGGCACGTATCGTTTTAGAACATATCTCTTTAGACACAGACAAGGGCGTAACTAGGATTTTATTTCGGGGTGGGGGGATATCACACGGACATTATGTATTTTGAATAATGAACATGAAAACGAAAAAAAGAAGAAAAAATAAAAAAAACATTATGTGATTATATTGTAATTGTTTGTCCTCACAGTCTATTTGAATTGTGCGCGCAGGCAGCCTTTATCAATCGACGTTACGTGTGGTGCGAGTGCTAAAAATTTGTGACTCTGTTGCAAAGCCAGCTGATTGTTACTCCACTAACGCCAATGAGACTTACTGATACTCCATCCTCCCCTGCCCTGTTCCTCCTGAACTTAAGACGAGAACCGAATAACTCTCGAGGGCCAAAGTATAGCATATGGTCCAAAAAGGGTTCGAAAAAATGATTAATGTCATAATACTACAAATATTATTACGGTTCCGAAAATATAAGCCGTATTCTTCGCTCTTCATATTTACGGTAGTTATAAAGAAATATTGTTCCGTACTATTTTCTTCTCTCCGCCACCGTTTATGTTAGTATGTTAGGGGTATGTTAATTATAATATGGCTCGCGACAACGAGCCATGAACAATTATAATGAACAATGATGTTAGGTTTGTTAGACCCGGCGATTTAGTTTTAAGAAAATATGTTGTGTGTGTGAAGATGGAGGCGATGGTGGAGGTAGTAGCACTCGCGGAAGGATATACGAAGAATAAGGTTATTTTTCTACGGCGTTGGACCGTAAGGTAGATTTGGTCCCTCTCGAGTACTGGATCAAGAAAAACACGAAGGTCTAGGCAGCTAGGTGACGCAGCTAGGCACTTGCGAGCGGTATGTGTAAGGGAAAGTACGCGACTATTACCTTGGCTACGATAAGGGGAACGTACACGGGGCTGGTGAACGCCACTTTTCAACACCGCTTCGTGTCTTCGCAAGTGGAATATATCGAGGTGAAACCTGGTCATAAGTATTTCATCTAGTAAATTTGGTGAATTATGGCGAAAAATCATTTTTAAGTATAGAAAGAAATGTTATGTCCATTATAAATTAAGAAAATGTATATAGAGTTTTTTAAATTGTTTATATAAATATGAAACATAACCTCTCGAATCAAATATACATTTAACTTAATATAACATTTGTTCATATACATATAAACGATAATTCACCACAATCCGTCAAATTCACGTGATAACATTCTTTTGGCCAGGTGTCGTCTCAATACACTCTACTCTGTGGCGTCACGAAGCGGTGTTGAAAAGCAGCGTTTGCTAGCCCCGTGTAGGGGATGTGTACTGTTCTATGATCTAGATAATCTAAAGAACCTTTCGTTGTATTTCACCCTCGCAAGTCACAAACTACTGTCATTATGTATTTCGTTTATTCCGAGGTCAGACCAGTCGTAAAATGTGATTTAATGCAAGACTATTCGTAGTCAAAGACTTGTAATTTTATGGCAAGAAGCATTAAGACGGAAGACTGTTTTTTTACTCGTAAGAGCTGTTATTCTCAAGACGAGAAGTAGGAGTGATTACTTATGGAAATGTAATTTTGTGTCATTGTTGTAAGAGCATGGTAGGCTCGTGTCTCTTCATGCTGGGTTGATCTCCGAACTTGTGAATTTTAAGCATTTGTTTATAATTATGAAATTATTTTTGAGATTTAATATTAATTAAGTCGCTTAAGTTACTTATGATTAAGCTGATACTGTGTCAGTCTACTTATCTTCGCGTTCCGTTGTAAGATCCCAACGACAGGTTATTTTCCTGGATTTTGTGACATCAGGGTGAAGTCGTCCTGAACTCAAACTTTGGAAAATCGGTTTTCTTTTGTAATATCACTTTTAGGATCATTTTTAGGACATTATTAATGTCAGGGACGGTTCTGCGATTTGGATTGCCTCTTATAAAATCCTCCAAATTCTTTTTCAATGTAACCGCCCCGCGGTTCACGGAACAATCTGAGGCGTATTCCAGTATTGAGTATTACGTAGAGGAATAGGAGGAGTAGACCATCGTGCGGGGTCTGTCGCTACGAACTTGAGTGGAGGTATGCGAAGGGCGTAACAATATATCCCGTAACTCACAACTTCCGAGAACATACTCGTGGAGGAGTGATTGCATCGTCAACGAGCAGGTGAATATTGCGACGGACCGGGATTCGAACCCGGGATCTGCTCTGCCCGCATGTCTGCGTCCATTGCACATCGTCGCAGTTGTGCGTATATTGTACCCCAGGTTCACCGGAAACGACCGGGCGGAAAATGTGTACAGACTTGAGGAGATGAGACGGGTGGTGCAATGGACGTTAACCTGCGGCAGAGCAGGGCGTCCTAGGTTCGTGTCCCGGTCCGTTGCAATTTTCACCTGGTTGCAATTTTCACGATGCAATGTTTACATATTATACATGTATATATTTCTACGTATTATATATGTTGACAATATTTGTGTGTGCACACACAAATATTCGAAGATATACATAAAGAACAAGTTTCTATTAATTTTGGGGGGATTGATCCTCGATATGAACAAAAATTTTGTTTTTATAAAATGGATTGCCTAAACAAAACAAGACAATCGTTTTCTCTGAGATTCATTAAAGTAATCATCAAATTGATCATCACATCTGGTATTCCTTTGGGGGCGGAATCATCCATCAAGATACGGATCATGACACGAAAATGATGATGAATCATTTCGTACTGCGTGGCGCACTCAGTGCTCTTGAATTATGCAGCAATGGTTCCATTCCCTCTGAGGGTCTGATTCGGGAACCATATTTCACCGCTTTGAATACGAAACAGGTCAGGAAATCACACTAATTTCTCGTCATTCGACAGCAAATCTGCAATCTCTCATGGATACGAAGGTATACGTTCTACATCATTAATGAATATCAAAAATGGTTTGGTTCTGTCCGTTATCAACTTTGAAGACTGTTTCTTGATAGTCGGATGGATTGTGGTCAATATTTTAAATATTCAAATCAGTAATACCTACTGAAAATCGTGAACTTAATCTTACAGTTTAATTGTTTCTGAAACCATTTATTGTATTCTCAACAACGACAATTTTGTACAAAAAACTATCGAAGGAAAAAAATCTTGAAATTCAGAAAGTTTCATATATTTTAAAGAATTTTATAGAAAAGAATTTGACGGAAAATCTATATATTTGTTTAGATATCATACCAAGTTTTTCAGTCTTAATAATAATAATTATTATTAGTTTAAAAATATTCTAATAGTTTTAGTAGAAATGGCGTTGTACTTTAACGTTGTAGTCGTGATATAAACCGTGTTTCGTGTATCTATTTTGTTGATTCAATAACTCAATGGCGTATTACCACGAGTGTGATTAAATAATCATGTCATTTATATTGTATTGTCATTACATTAATCTCATTTTAAATATGAGACTTCGGAAGAAAATACATTACGCAAATCTCCACGCAAGGAGAAGAAATCTTTAACTACAACAACTGGAAAGAGTGAGGCAAACGTTTTTTCTGTTTATTTAGAATACCATGTTTATAGTCGTGGTCTACAAATATCATATTTTCTGGAAGGTTTTAATGTTCAAATTATCACTTACGTTATGCTAAAAATAAAACTTTGGACCAGGTACGTTTTTTGCCAACAGTTGTTGTACACAATTGTTGTTCTATCTAATGTGTTACTTATATTGTCCACACTACTGTATATAACAGATCTAAAGGTGAAATAATAATTGTTTCCAATACGTTAAATAGATAGATGTTTTATAGGTGACCTCCCTCTAGAGGAACCCCGCACATAGGCCTAAAGGGCCCTTTGTACCCCTTAGTACAATCAGGGTCACTCCATCCCCAGGGTCTCGCAAAAGGACACCAGAGATTGGATGTTAACCTTCCTGATATCCTCTAGGTTCGGGAAATATGAACCTTGGCAACGATATCTAGTTTGGACAAGAGCTCCACACAAACAGCGTACATGCACGGAGATCTCTTCCTCCATGATGCACCTCCTACACATTGGATCCTCACTGATCCCCATAATATGGAAATGTCTCCGTAGGGTATTATGGCCTGTTAGCAAATTTATAACTTTCCTTAAATGACTCCTACCTACATTTATAAGAACCTTCTTATATTCCTGGCTTGGTTCGGCGATTGTCTCGCGGGTCTGCGTGGCTATATGCTGTGACTTCCAGATCGTGAGATGTTACTGGTGTGTCAAATTTACAGCCTCCGACCTCACCTTTCGTGAAGATATTCCAAAGAAGGGTTCCGGACCCATAAAGTGGCCCTTGGATCACAACTTTGCCAGTTCCCCCGCCTTTTCATTTCACCTGATTCACATATGGCCCGGAACCAACCAAAGATTCGTTCTAAAATCCATGTCATTGCCATTGGGACATGTCTAAAATCCACTGGCATTGCCACACAAGTTTGGGGTGTTTTTCTGTAGTCACATAGTGCCTTTAGTGCTGCCTTACTGTCGCTGCATATGTTAATATGGCCATTAAGTTCAGACATATTCTGTATGTGATTAATACAGACCAGTACAGAAAATACCTCTACCTGGAAAACCCCCTAGAAAGAGGTGAAGCCTTGTATTAGGCCCCCCATATCCCGGCGTCGGTCCCCATCCGGGAGCCATCCGTAAACCAACCAGGAGACTAGCCCCGAAGCCCGTGACCCAATCCTCTCTCGTGGGTATTAACACGGAAAATATATACCCGGGACCCATCAGATCTCCAATCACTCCTGACAATGATTTTGCTACCTGGAGCCTTGTCAGCGTGGAAGGTGGTAGAACTGGTCAGGGAGCCGAGGGATGTGCAGATCGTGTGTTCATTACCCGGTGGAGGGAAGCGGCGACAGTCAGTGGTTCCTACTTCCCCGGGCTCGGAGTGGCAGAGCGTTCCCGGCTCTGGATCGGCGACCCTTCCGCAGAGCTTGCGCTGGTGTCGAATCCCGCGGCCTCCGGTCTTCCGTCGTCTCTCAATAGAAGTGATCTCAGATAGAAGTGAAGTCAAGTCATCGAGCCTCGGGGAACCCTTCCTTAAATATATCCACTGACCGTGACGTCGCCTTCCCCGACCAAGCTCAGCACTCTCTGCGCTACCCTGACCCAGTTCGTATAAAATGGTTTACATTCTTATGCGCGTCACCACTCGTTTACACACGCCACCCATTTTGGCCAACACTCTCGTAATACTTATTGGTAACTTAGCAATATCTTCACGACACATGAATCCTGGGACCATTTTTCCACTCTGCGTGATATCCGTAACCGTATTGGGAAAATTGCCCGCGACCACCAAGCTGATATCATCAGCGTAGCCCAAAGCATAGGTCCCCAAACATTGAGTCTGGCAAGTGATCATCCAACACCAGACACCACTGAGTTGGTGACAAAACTCCTCCTTGTGGACACCCCCTGTCTGTGATAGCCCTCAACACAACAGCGTTGAGGAATAGAAAAAATTGGTGTCCCTGCAAGGGTGCTATAATCCCATTTGTTAGTGTGGGACTAATTCCTCTTTTCACTAAGCTACGTTTTATTGATATTAGCATAGTACGGTTAAAAGCCCCCTCTATGTCCACGAAAACAACCATAGCTAGTTGTTGCTGGTCAAGGGTACTCTCCAGCCTCGTCACTAGCTGGTGAAGAGGCGTTTTATCGGATTTCCTTTGTTGATAGGCATGCTGAAGAGGATACAGTGGTCGATCCCTCGGCACCCTCTCCCTGATATACCTATCTACAAGTCTCTCCAAGGTTTTCAGAAGAAAAGAAGTTAGACTGATAGGACGATAGTCCTTGGGCCTGTTATGACATGTCTGCCAGACAGGTTTAAAGACCATTTTGGCCTATGGCCACAGGGAATGTACATATCCCATCGTTAAATATGCCCTGTAAATCCTAACAAGATGTGGTATGACGTCCTCCCTACCCTTCTGCAGAAGTGCAGGGAAAACACCATCCACTCATGCGCTTTTGAAAGGTGCAAAAGATGTTATTGCCCATTTCACCCTACTATAAGTAACGATCTCCGCCACCTCATTCCATCCTCCCCTATGAGGCTAGCGGGATACCACTGATTCCACCTCACTATTTGTGGTTAATGCATCAGGAACGTGCGTGTGCAGCAACTGGTTCAGAGTTTCCTCTTCGGTCGATGTGAAGTCCCCTCAGGGAGCCTCCTGGGTGGCGAGCCTGACCTTACTGTCCTTACTTATTATCTATGAAGTCTAGCAACTTCATTCTGATTCTCGATATCATCACAGAACCGCCTCCAGGATTCCTGGAGGCCATCCTGACCTCCGCCTTGTATTCCCTCTGAGACTCTTGAAAAGCGTACCAGCTTGCCTGATCCATCAGGGTCCTGGACCTTCTGGTCCTCCTCCTAAGGGATTCCGGGTAGCTATCCCATCTAAGACAAGCTGATGACTTTCTCTTCTCCATAACTGGGCAATTCATCAATCTCCCCATTAAGACCTCCCTGAACGAAACCCAATCGGTCCGTCTGGGATATCTTTAGGATTCCCTTTTAAACGAGCCCTTTATTTTAAACACAATGTGTCTATGTTCTAGCAAGGAGGGTTCCCTAGAAACTCTCCAGTCCATGAAGTAATCCATGATATACATGCAGCCCAGAGATAGGTCTATGACTCCGTCGCTACTGCGATTGCTGAATGTCGGGATGTCATCTACATTCATGATCTGTAATTCAGTTGTACACAAGTATGCGATCACATCCTCGCCCCGTTGATTGGTGTCTGTGCACTCCAAATGCCATAATGAGTATATGCGTCACAACCCACCACAAGGTTAAGTCCCTGTCTTTTAAGAATGCCACCAGTTTTCTGAACTACTCCGGGGGTGGGGAGTCACAGTCACCGGGAAAGTAAGCTGAGTACACAACAAGATGATTGTCCTCTTGCTCCTCGTCATATCTCACTCGTACAGCCACCAGGTTCCTGGTGACGGATCATGTTATTGCTTAAGCGTTCATACCTTTAATTAGTATACACGACCTGGGTATGACACTTGCTCCAGCACAGAACAGTGTGTAACCCTTAAAACTCAGTCCCATTATATGGCCCTGCCTGAGCCATGGTTCCTGTATCAGGGTAACTGAAAACGCACCACTGTCTATTCTTCTTAGCAGTATTCTGGAGGTCGCAATGCAGTTCTGCAATTAACTTGGATAAAAGGTAACATACTTATCCTTCACCCCAGCGCTGTCTCTGCTAATTGTCTGGCTACACCTGCGGTTGCGCTCCTTTTCCAGGTGCCCCTGGGTTCACCGGCAGGCTAGATGGTTTTGTCGCCAGCCCCTTCTCAACCCCCATAGCCGATTTTGGGATGGGTTTCTGCCCGGCCTCCTTGTTAGGGCTTATCCCCGGTCTCCTCATCGGACCGGTGCCCCGAAACCTCCTCAAGCTTGCGCTCGGACGGTAATCCGAACCCAGTACTTACTTCCTTTTCTTTCGAGATGGTGGGTTTAGTCTCCCACTTGCTCTCTAGAAAGGTGAAGGAAGCAGTACGAGCATCACAATATATGCTCACGCCCACCACCCTGTCGACCTCTCGGGAGTCCAAGCTCACCACAAGCCGAATTTCCTTCTTCTTCACTTTCCTCTTATACACATCATTCTCCCCAGAAGAAGATCACTGTCCTCCGGTGATCCTCGTATCCAGACCATGACCGTTTTATACGTTAGGAGTTTATCCAGGTCCACGAATACGTGCCTGACTCCCAGTCAAGGCTTCATGGGTGGCATGGAATTGGAGAGCCAGGTTTTGGTCCGCGCACACCAGAACTGCTGCTGCCTTTGACAGGTAGCATTCTAGGAAGTGAGGCTTGATGGCTCCCAATATAGGGAGCCCATTAATGAGTTTATCCACCTCCTTCTCCACCAGTCCAACCTGTTTATCACGAAATTTGGACTCAGGGAAGTCCACACGCACGACTACCTCATTGATCCCGTTTTTGGCGATTCTGGCATAGTCTACCCTCTACCTCTGGGTGGGCTGCCTCACCTTCTCAGGCGTCGTCCTCGAGAGGAGCAGCTTGCCCCCCTTCACCTTCTTTTCAGATTTCTGAGCCTCGGAGTACGGTCCCACAACGGGATCCTTACTTCTGGGTCCGGAGTGTCCTCTTGAGGGTCCAGGAATCCCAGGGTTAGGCCATTGGGGAGTCTCACCCCGAGCGTCCTCCACTTCTTCTCCGCCTCAGAGCGGTTCCTGTTCTTCAGGTAGAGGTTGCCCACCTCAGCCATGAGCCTCCTCACCTTTGAAGAGGTAGAGTCCGAGTGGACCTCAGAAGAAGTCCCCTCAGACGTCTCTCCATTATTTCCTTCGGACGTCTTAGAGGAGCTCTCCAATTTATTAGAATTTTTGGTTTTGTTGGTAGAATCCATAAGATTCCCACGAGAAGCTAGGCAATTCTACTGTCCGCCTAGGCAGATCCCCAGATGCCTCGGTATGGCTATTATACAAGGCAGGTCGCCAGGTATAATCCCAGGGCTCCGTTCGCGACACATCTCCCATGTACCATTGCACCCCATCATCACGGATCGCCTTACACCTTAGGGTTGGGTTTGGGTAAGTTTGGGGACGGGTGCGATATTGGTGTTGAATTCATGAGTTTCGCGGAAGTGGAAGAGAAGAGTCACATTTTCAATGCTGCGCATCTCCCTCTATGAGTTAATATACTCACTTTGGTTACGGGATGAGGAGCGATGGCATTTAAAAATAAACCAACCTCCTAATTTTCCTATATTACTGTTGACATCGTGGTTTTCAGGTCCGATGAATTAAGCAGTGATATTGTTTAATTCCCCGAAATCCATTGTCAGCCAGTATTCTCCCTTTTCACTCCCAGGGAACGTATATACAAATGATCGAAAATGATACTTATGAGAAACGATATCACGAGATGGATGTAACATACTGATATCGTGTAAAGGTATATTCTGACTCTTGAAAAAAGACTCCCCTAGCGCTCTCTGGGGGGAATGGGTTAAATAATCTAAAAAATAATCGAAAGTTACCAATATTAGTGTAGATATCAGAAGTTTGGAGAAACGCTGATATTATTTGTGACATTCCGATGCTGCATAAATTAACGTTTAGTCCCATACACTCCAGCATATCAGGGAGGTGTATGTCGTAAATATGAACGAAAATATTAATATGAGTCACGAGTTCAGAGTTTTCGATATCGCTAAAATGAAATGATTTCACCCCCAATAGTTCCAGTTCACGTTCCGTTAATTTCAAGTTCAGTACACATGGAGTATACAGTTACCTGAAAGCTAGGATGAGAAGATCGAGTCGTAAATAGCTTAACAAGACTTTTATTAAAATTGAATCTATAGCTTCCTGAATTTTTACCTGAGATGAATAATCGTACTACCTATGTTATGTAACCAATGAAACCACATGAGGTACACGAAACCCTTTCAGTTGGTATTGAGAAGAGCGTAACACAATAACTTACCGAAAATGGGCGATATTGGTGTCGGTCGTTTATAGTGTTCTGGGTTGCTCTAGATGAATTTTTAAATTTCCGATACCGTTGTGTGTAAGTTCAGACGACAGTTATTTTTACAATATTTAGATTTCGATTGTCTTATTCTATTTTAACAAGATCATTCAACCTACTATACGTAGACTATATTAAATTAATTATAGACGATCAATCAATCAACTTACAGAATTACTCTTTTCTAAATCTTAATTTAATACAGATGTTACAGGTTCTCTTTCATTAAATACAGTAGATTACTACGTTTCATTAAAAGTGACAAAGATAATCAAACAGTGATTATAAACAAAAATGATATTAAAAAAGTAGAAGTGCTAGACAACTGTGATAAGTACCTCAGATGTGAATAAGATGATACTAAAATTAAAATTAAACAGACACAAGTGATTTTATAGGATTGGTTAAAAATTGAAATTTTAACAAAATATCAACATCATCAACTGAATCCAAATAATACTAATAATAACCATGCATATGGATTAATTAAATTACATAAGCCTGAACAGAATGTGAGATTGAAGTCTCCTCCAACAATGGCCCAAGCTACAATATATCAAATTTTTTATTAAAAATACTAAATCCTTTATTAGAACTAGACAAACATTTTACTCTTAATAATTGCAATGAATTTGTTCAGAAAATTAGAAAAATTAATGTTCTACACTTATATTAAAAATGTATTCCTTAGATATAAAAGATATGTATCCATCTTTGCCACACAAACTAATTATTGAATCAATCCAATTTTATTTAAATATGATGAACCCTTAAATAAAATTTCCTACAGACCAGATAATTAGGATGCTAACATTTATCTTAAGTGCATCTAGTTTTAAATTCAATGAAAAGTATCAGAATCAAAGAAAGGAATGGCAATGAGAGGAGTACTAAGTAACTTAATGAGTAAATTGGCAATGAGAAGATTAGAAAGAGTATGTTTAAATAAGTTTGATTACATATTCTATGGAAGACATGTAGATGATACTCTATTAACAATAAAAGAAATAGAGAAAGAAAAGTTATTTGAAATATTCAACTCATAATAATAATGAAATTAGTTTTACTGTAGAAACAGTAAAAGAATTATTGTTTTCCATTTATTCATAATATAAATAGTGAATGAAGAAAAATAGTGGATGATTTCAAAATAACTATTGTATACAGTATGATCAATAAAGTTGAATTTGTTAAAAGTCAAAACGACAAAAAAAAAACACTGATCAAAACAATATAGTCTATTCATTTCCATGTAAAGACTGTAACATGAAATATGTTGGACAAACAAAAAGATCTTTAGTTATAAGAGTGAAGGAACATGAAAGGAATTTTTAAAATAAGAATGAAAATAAAAGTGACATAAGCCACAATTGTAAAATGAATAAACATGTTATGAGTTTTAGAAACACAAGAATTCTAGGTAAGAAAGAAAATCTTTTCAAAAGACTAATTTTAGAGAGTTTTCATATAAAAACGATACAACTACATGAATACAAAATAATATATTCACTAGAGATTAAGACAATTTATTCTTTTTACTAAAAAATAAAGTTAAGTTTTAATTTTGTTAAGTTTGCTAGTATTGATATTTTATGCTAATGTTACTTAAACTGAAATTTCATGTAACAATTCATGAGAAGCACGCGACAGATAAGGTTGAACATTTTTTAATCTTCTAACATATTTTTAATTGTACTTAAATTAAGAATTTTAAAAGGTGAAATGTAATACATCTCTGTACTTATAACAAGGTATATAATAATGAATTGTAAGTTCTGTAAATAATGTAGATAAATTGTGTGAATATTATAGAATATTGAAACACTGTTTTTATAATGTGAATATGTTGCGTCTGAAAGAAGTGTTGTTAATTGACATAAGGTTATTATGTATGTATTATTGATTTGAGCCTATTAGAGTGTCTGCTTTTATGTATTCTTAACAAGCCCTGATGAAGAGGTCAATAAACCTCGAAACGTAGGTGAACCTGTAATCAACTGTATTTATTGAAAGGGAACCTGTAACATTTTTACTAAATAAAGATTTAGAAAAGAGTAATTCTGTAAGTTGATTGATTGATTGTCTATAATTAAGACATATAGTAGGTTGAATCATCTTATTAGTTATTTTTACACTCTTTTTAACAAGCTCAGAATAAGAAAAAGACAGGCGACGCCGGTTGATTAACTAAGATATAAATTTCATACGTATTGGTCTTGAATTATTTCTAGAATATATTTCAATGTATGTTTTAAAACAAATACATTTTCTTAATTATATTAGTGAAAATAAGTTATTGGAGATACATGCCAATACTCGCAAACCACTATCATTAATGGATAACATTCTCAATGGATACCAATGGGGATACGAGAAAGAATAAAGTTGCTGACATTACAAAATTCACGCGAATAAAACGGCGGGTACTCCGTCTATACGACTTAATTCATGTTATTCATGCATGAAATTATTATATTATTGTCTTATGGAGCTTGTTTCGAAAATGAACTTGCAGGTAACTGATAAACGTACACCTGAACCGTACGGGCACCTTTTGCAAACAGGTGAGCTACACGTCTGCGCAGTTCGTTCGATATAACTCTCCCGCCTTGAAGATATACTAATACTTTAGTGGCCTGCAGAAAGCCAAGGCCGGCAGACATGAGCTCGCGTGTAACGCTCTTTCCCGAAGAATAGTTCAAGCGTTCACGGCCAGAGCGCATTAGCAATCTGATGCGAGAATCACGGTCTCGTACAAAAAAGTTCGGAATTACGCCGCACCACCACGGCTGCCAGTGTACTGTCAATCCCGTTCTTCAAATGTTTTTATAAATGGTTGCTTACTAAGTCTCTAAACAATTACGTTGCTTCTTGTCTGATTTTATATTGTATGTTTTAAGCCTGCTTTCGTATGAGAAGCCGACCTTTTAAGAGGAGAATACGTGTTGTATA
>NNCF01126161.1:107295-125677 GCA_002313205.1 Laupala kohalensis | reverse complement strand
AACTTATAACAATTTCAAAAACTATTTTCTTGCATGATTGTGTTGCCGTATGGCTCATATTAATTTAGTTTTATGTGTACTCAACTTTGGCACGGTTGTGTACATAAATTCTGTAGCCCCATCCTGGCCCAGTTTTTTTCTCCGTTTTTCCTTCGGGTAGAGGCGGATTTATCATACAGGTTCTCTAGGTTTTGTCTAGGGGCGGGTCTATTGTAACAATAAATCGTGAATTTAGTGTTTTTTCAACTGTTATGATTTTTAAACACTATACTCAAAATAATCGATAGTTCGATAATAACTTGTACATGTAAATTTACAAACATATTTGCGTTAAATTTCAAACGTATTGACATTCTATTGTATTATAACTCCCAGCTAACTTTTTATCTTAAGTATGAACTTTTGCTGAAATTTTTGAATCCGCCTCTGCCTTAGGGCCTTTGATCGGAATTGATGGGATGGTCCCTTGCTTGCTTCCGGAGAGTAAATTAGTTTATTGTCCTCCACGTGGTCATACGCAGTCTATACTGTTTTTTGACAATAAATTTATTATTATTATCATACCAATGTTGATCACTTTTTATGAAACGTTGGGTATATAAAAAATCCTTAAATTGCACAATGAAATTTGTAGAATTCAGTTTTAGTTCATTGATTGAATTGCAATAAATCCAGTTTGGTATAATTTCTGATAGAACATATTAGATGTCACTTTTACTTACTTTCCTGGTTTCGGAGTCAGTTTTCCCGACCTAGAAATCAAATATAAGAAACCATTAAATATTAACTGAACACATCAATATGTTAGTAACATTCAAGTTCAGTTAATTTTTTTATTTTCCATTTGTCGTAGTTCGGGTATTTGGAAACAAATCTTACATAATGGAAAAATTATGTGAAGAACAATGTCAAATATATAAAACTTAGTAGACATTTTGTAAACCTGACAATATTACCTAATACATGTAATTTTGTGCTTCACATTATCCCCACGAATGGATACTGTAGCAGGTCTTAAATCACACGTTGATATAATTGGAAGTAATGATTGATTGTAAATAAAAGTAAAAAGAAATTGGCAACTGCTGATGTTGTTTTTTGCTCCGGTTCGAACACTTCAAGTGCTCTTCATAGCTTCCCTATTATGTATCCTAAGATCATCCTCAGTCTACCTGCCCGGTAACCCAGCTCTGTCCTGCCAGCGTCATAACACATGATGATACGTCCTCTCTCTTTACTATCAGTCATATCATGTTCCTTGTCATACTACGATCTACAGGCCGTTACCGAGACCTACTCTTGTCTTTCGAATTCTCTACCAGTCTGCGTAGGAAATTCTACGAGGCCTGACGCCACAAATGTATCCACTTGATACACAACTACGATTGACAACATAACGTTGCTGTTCTTTTGCAAAAATCAAAACAAATTTATAAAAAAATTATTTATGACTCAACGACATGTTTATATTTCATTGAATGTCACGCCGTTCTTGCTATGAGAAGTACTAGAGCACACGTTGTGTGTATTAAATTGTCCTTTGTTAAAATCATTTATGGCTTCATTTCAAATATTTGTCATTCTTACGAACTTTTCAGAGGTTAAATACGTATCTATTAGATTTTTCAAAAAGAGCAAACAATGGAGAGAAAATAATTAACAATTTTTCAAATAACCAAATCGACTGAGTTTTTTCGCTGTAGATAATTTTCCTAAATGTAGGAAAGATTGTCATACTATCTAAATAGGCAAATGCTGCTCTTGTAATAAGTGAATACGCTATTTTAACATTAAACTAGTAATATTCATTTCAATAACACATCTATACATTTTATATCAATCACATTTTATAAAAAACAGTAAATTAAATTTTTTTCCTTACTTTTGTGAATCTAGAGTGGTCGTTTTTGTTAAACTGGAAAATAAAAGCAAATTTTAAATTAATATCCTGATTTACTAGAACTAATGTATAAAATATTAATTTCAGGAACCCTTCTATTTAGGGAATTGTAAAAAAAAGTATCTTTAACTGAACATACTGGAATGGTAGGATTATATTCGTATAAAATTACGTGTTCGTGATTTCTTTTCCGAAATTAAAATTGAAAATATTAATTACACTCATTAAAACATAACAAATTATTATTTAAG
Organism: Laupala kohalensis; assembly: GCA_002313205.1. NCBI lineage: Eukaryota > Metazoa > Arthropoda > Insecta > Orthoptera > Trigonidiidae > Laupala > Laupala kohalensis. The sequence goes on along the minus strand of NNCF01126161.1, from coordinate 123,526 downwards.
CTAAAAGAAAATTTAACTACTCTATCCGCACTCATAGTTATTACAGGGACATTATTTAATTATAATTATCTAGAGTTCTAAAACTTACCTTTCTGATGGTGGGTTTGTGGTTGATTTCTCCCTACAAATATGAAGAATAAATTGTATAAAGTTACCAACGTAACATTATGCATTATGGCAAGTACACTTGAAGTCATGTGAGACTACAGTAAATACATTCCTTCCGCACTAGTCTTCATAGTGTCACAATACTGACAAAAACGTTATGATTGTTGGTTTTTACACTTTTCAACGAAGATTTGGAGTTAATGATTTAATTTAATTCGCAAAATCTATAATAACGAAAATTGTATGATTGAGATTCAAATATAATTCAAATATTAAGGTATTATTGTTGTAATTATCCGATTAAGATTAGGAATAGAAATTAAAGGAAATTTTCAAATCCCAAATTAGAGGAAAAACCCAAAACGTTTTTAAGTAAATGATCGCAAGAAACCAATTGATCTATCACTTTTTATGCGAAATCCATACGATTCCACTTTCCTAAATCTATACAAAACGAAAGACATTATTCGCTGTCACATGTCGAACAATCAAAGAGCGGGAAATCCAGGCACATCGGAGTGATTACGTAACGTATTAAGGTCTGTGTATTTAGATGAATCACATCCTGAAAATGTGCACAATATGACACTGACACTAATATAATGTTCCTTATTATGTCATCTCTTACAAAGTATATATACACATTACAAATGTCTTAAATTTTTACGTTTCAATATGTAATTAATATGAAACCTAAAATAAGTAATGTGATACTACATGATTTCAATATCAACATGTAAATAATGTTATTTACATTTTCATTGGCGATTGAAGGACACTATTATTATAAAAGTTTTAAATTCATTTTTAAAGGTCTTCTTAACACAAGAAAATAATTTAGAAATTGAATATAAAAAATTATTGAATTGTCCCTAAAATATCAAGTCTTGTGATTACAGGTTCTTAAGAATTCTTAAATCTATCCTAATGCTAAAAGCATTTATTCTCATGCCAGCCTTGTGTTATTCGACAGGTGAATTTTGTGATTTTTATGAAATTTTGTCAAAAACAACGGTACTTCTCTTTGTTTTTTATAACACGGAAAGTTTTTATTAAAAATTTTGAAGTAATAACAAAGGTATTTTTTTGCAATTGACCTAGGCTTAAAAAAATAATTCATGTGTGAGGGTACATGCTCATAGATATTTTGGAAAACCTAAATTTTTTTTTTCTAGAGAAATAATGTACGAAGTTATGTAGGGTACGATAATTGATTTTAAAAGTGCATAAGGAATACAGCATACAAAACAAGTATTAGGTATCTTTTTCTAACGTTCTAACAAACAATAAAGACAAAATAAATCACAATTTTTCAAAAGACCATACCGAATGCGTTTTTTCAGTATAGAATATTTTCCTAAATGTAAGAAACAATGTCCATCTATCTAAACTGGCAGATGCTGCTCTTTTTACAAGTAAATACGATATTTTATCTTTAAACTAGTAATATTTCTTTCAATAACACAACTATATATTTTACATTGAACACATTTTATAAAAAAAAGTAAATTAATTTTTTTTCCTTACTTTTGTGAATCTATAGTGGTCGATTTTGTTGAACTAGAAAATAAAAGCAAATTGTGAATTAATATCCTGATTAACTAGAACTATCGTTAAAAATATTAATTTAATAAACCTTTTTATTGACGGACTTGTAGAAAGAAAGTATATTTAACTGAACATACTGAAATGGTACGGTTATATACGTGTAAAATTACGTGTTTGTTAAATCTTTTCCTGAAACTATAATTTAAAAAAATAATTAAACTCATTAAAAGAAATCCAATTAGTATTTAAACTAAAAAACAATTTGACTACTTTGTGCGCTCTCATAGTTATTACAGAAACATTATTTAATTTTAATTATCTAGAGTTCTAAAACTTACTTTTCAGATGGTGGGTTTGTTGTTGATTTCTCCCTACAAAAAAAAAATAATAAATTGTATACAATTACCAACGTAAAATTATGCATTATGGCAAGTACACTTGAAGTCATGTGAGACTACAGTAAATACATTCCTTCCGCACTAGTCTTCATAGTGTCACAATACTGACAAAAACGTTATGATTGTTGGTTTTTACTCTTTTCAATAAAGATTTAGATCTATTGATTTATTTTAATTCGCAAAATCTAAAATAACCAAAAGTGGTTGATTGATATTCAAATTTAATTATAATATTAAGGTATCACATTTGTGTATATCCGATTAAGATAAGGAAATGAAATTAGAGGAAATTTGCAAATCCCAAATTAGAGGAAATACCCAAAACTTTTTTAAGTAAATGATCGCAAGAAACCAATTGATCTATCCCTTCTTATGCGAAATCCATACGATTCCACTTTCCTAAATCTATTCAAAACGAAAGACATTATTCGCTGTCACATGTGGAACAATCAAAGAGCGGGAAATCCAGGCACATCGGAGTGATTACGTAACGTGTTAAGGTCTGTGTATCTAGATGAATCACATCATGTAAAATGCACTATATGACACTGAAACTAATATAATGTTCCATATTATTTCATCTTTTACAAAAAATACATACACGTTACAAACGCTTAAATTTTTAGGTTTAAATAGGTAATTAATATGAATTCTGAAATAAGTAATGTGTTACTATATGATTTCAATATTAAAAATGTAAACAATGTTTTTACATTTTAAATGGCGATTGACGGACAATATTATTAAAAAGTTTTAAATACATTTTTAAAGGTATTCTTAATATAAGAAAATAATTTAAAAATTGAATATAAAACATTATTATTGAATTTCCCTAAAATATCAAGTCCTTAGGTTACCGGTTCTTAAGAATTCATAAATCTATCCTAATGCTTAAAAGCATGTATCCTAATGGCAAACTTGTGTTACTCGACAGGTGAATTTTGTATTTTAATAAAATTCCGTCGATAACAACAGTACTTGGCTTAGTTTTTTTTAACACAGAAACAGTTTTTAATAGAAATATTGAAGTAATAACAAAGGTATTTTTTTAAAGTGACCTAGGCTTAGAAAAATAATTCATGTATGAGGGTACATGCTCATAGATATTTAGGAATAACCATATTTTATTTTTCAAGAAGAATAATGTACGAATTTTTCTAGAGTACGAAAATTGATTACATAAGTGCATAAAGTATACAGCATACGAAACAAGTATTAAGTATCATTTCTTGCGTTCTAACAAACAATAGAGAGAAAATAAATCACAATTTTTCAAACGGCCACACCGAATGGGTTTTTTCATTGTAGAATATTTTCCTAAATGTAAGAAACTTCGTCTATTTATCCTAACTGACTGATGCAGCTCTTGTTTTAAGTAAATACGATATTTTACCATAAAACTAGTAATATTTATTTCATTAACACATCTAAACATTATACATTGAACACATTTTATAAAAAAAGTAAATTAATTTTTTTTCCTTACTTTTGTGTTTCTAGAGTGGTCGATTTTGTTGAACTAGAAAATAAAAGCAAACTGTAAATTATTATCTAGATTTACTAAAACTATCGTATAAAATATAATTTTAAAAAACCTTTTTATTTACGGACGTGTAGAAAGAAAGTATATATAACTGAACATACTTAAATGGTTGGGTTATATACGTGTAAAATTACGTGTGTGTTATATCTTTTTCAGAAACTATAATTAAATAAATAATTACACTCATTAATAAAATGTAATTAGTATTTAAGCTAAAAGACAATTTGACTACTTTGTCCGCTCTCATAGTTATTACAGGGACATTACTTAATTTTAATTATCTAGAGTTCTAAAACTTACCTTTCAGATGGTGGGTTTGTTGTTGACTCCTTCCTACAAAAAAGAGAATAAAATGTATACAATTACTAACGTAAAATTATGCAATATGGCACGTACACTTAAAGTCATGTGACAATTTAGTAAATACATACCTTCCGCATTAGTCTTCATAGTGTCACAATACTGACAAAAACGTTATGATTGTTGGTTTTTACTCTTTTCAATGAAGATTTAGATCTACTGATTTATTTTAATTCGCAAAATCTAAAATAACCAAAAGTGGTTGATTGATTTTCAAATTTAATTATAATATTAAGGTATCACATTTGTGTATATCCGATTAAGATAAGGAAATGATATTAGAGGAAATTTGCTAATCCCACATTAGAGGAAATACCCAAAACTTTTTTAGGTAAATGATCGCAAAAAACCAATTGATCTATCCCTTCTTATGCGAAATCCATACGATTCCACTTTCCTAAATCTATTCAAAACGAAAGACATTATTCGCTGTCACATGTGGAACAATGAAAGAGCGGGAATCCAGGCACATCGGATGATTACGTAACGTGTTAAGGTCTGTGTATCTAGATGATTCACATCATGTAAAATGCACTATATGACACTGAAACTAATATAATGTTCCATATTATTTCATCTTTTACAAAAAATACATACACGTAACGAACGTCTTAAATTTTTAGGTTTAATTATGTAATTAATATGAATTCTGAAATAAGTAATGTGTTACTATATGATTTCAATATTAACATGTAAGCAATGTTTTACATTTTGAATGGCGATTGACGGACAATATTATTAAAAAGTTTTAAATACATTTTTAAAGATATTCTTAATATAAGAAAATAATTTAAAAATTGAATATAAAAATATATTGACTTTCCCTAAAATATCAAGTCCCGGGGTTACCGGTTCTTAAGAATTCATAAATCTATCCTAATGCTTAAAAGCATGTATTCTCATGGCAAACTTGTGTTACTCGAAATGTTAATTTTGTAATTTTTATAAAATTCCGTCGATAACAACAGTACTTGGCTTTGTTTTTTTTAACACAGAAACAGTTTTTAATAGAATAATTGAAGTAAAAACAAAGGTATTTTTTTTCAAGTGACCTAGGCTTAGAAAAATAATTCATGTATGAGGGTACATGCTCAAAGATATTTTGGAATAACAATATTTTATTTTTCAAGAAGAAGAATGTACGAATTTTTCTAGAGTACGAAAATTGATTACATAAGTGCATAAAATATACAGCATACGAAACAAGTATTAAGTATCATTTCTTGCTTTCTAACAAACGNTAATGTTCCATATTATTTCATCTTTTACAAAAAATACATACACGTAACGAACGTCTTAAATTTTTAGGTTTAATTATGTAATTAATATAAATTCTGAAATAAGTAATGTGTTACTATATGATTTCAATATTAACATGTAAGCAATGTTTTACATTTTGAATGGCGGATGACGGACAATATTATTAAAAAAATTTAAATACATTTTTAAAGGTATTCTTAATATAAGAAAATAATTTAAAAATTGAATATAAAAAAATATAGAATTTCCCTAAAATATCAAGTCACAGGGTTACCATTTCTTAAGAATTCATAAATCTAACCTAATGTTTAAAAGCATGTATTCTCATTCCAGCCTTGTGTTACTCGACTGGTGAATTTTGTAATTTTTATAAAATTCCGTCGATAACAATAGTACTTGGCTTTGTTTTTTTTATAACACGGAAACAGTTTTTAATAGAATAATTGAAGTAATAACAAAGGTATTTTTTTTCAAGTGACCTAGGCTTAGAAAAATAATTCATGTATGAGGGTACATGCTCAAAGATATTTAGGAATAACAATATTTTTTTTTTCAAGAAGAAGAATGTACGAATATTTCTAGAGTACGAAAATTGATTACATAAGTGCATAAAATATACAGCATACGAAACAAGTATTAAGTATCATTTCTTGCGTTCTAACAAACAATAGAGAGAAAATAAATCACAATTTTTCAAAAGGCCATACCGAATGAGTTTTTTCATTGTAGAATATTTTCCTAAATGTAAGAAACTTCGTCTATTTATCCTAACTGACTGATGCAGCTCTTGTTACAAGTAAATACGATAATTTAACATAAAACTAGTAATATTTACTTCATTAACACATCTATACATTTTACATTGAACACATTTTATAAAAAAAAGTAAATTAATTTTTTTTCCTTACTTTTGTGATTCTAGAGTGGTCGATTTTGTTGAACTAGAAAATAAAAGCAAACTGTAAATTATTATCTAGATTAACTAAAACTATCGTATAAAATATTAACTTAATAAACCTTTTTTATTTACGGACTTGTAGAAAAAAAGTATATTTAACTGAACATACTGAAATGGTAGGGTTATATACGTGTAAAATTACGTGTTTGTTATATCTTTTCCAGAAACTATATTTAAAAATAATAATTACACTCATTAAAAGAAATCAAATTCGTATTTTAGCTAAAAGACAATTTGACTACTTTGTCCGCTCTCATAGTTATTACAGAGGCATTATTTAATTTTAATTATCTAGAGTTCTGAAACGNATTTTGTTGAACTAGAAAATAAAAGCAAACTGTAAATTATTATCTAGATTAACTAAAACTATCGTATAAAATATTAACTTAATAAACCCTTTTTATTTACGGACTTGTAGAAAAAAAGTATATTTAACTGAACATACTGAAATGGTAGGGCTATATACGTGTAAAATTACGTGTTTGTTATATCTTTTCCAGAAACTATATTTAAAAATAATAATTACACTCATTAAAAGAAATCAAATTCGTATTTTAGCTAAAAGACAATTTGACTACTTTGTCCGCTCTCATAGTTATTACAGAGGCATTATTTAATTTTAATTATCTAGAGTTCTGAAACGTACCTTTCAGATGGTGGGTTTGTTGTTGATTCCTTCCTACAAAATAGAGAATAAATTGTATACAATTACTAACGTCAAATTATGCAATATGGCACGTACACTTAAAGTCATGTGACACAACAGTAAATACATTCCTTCCGCACTAGTCTTCATAATGTCACAATACTGACAAAAACGTTATGATTGTTGGTTTTTACTCTTTTCAATGAAGATTTAGATCTACTGATTTATTTTAATTCGCAAAATCTAAAATAACCAAAAGTGGTTAATTGATATTCAAATTTAATTATAATATTAAGGTATCACATTTGTGTATATCCGATTAAGATAAGGAAATGAAATTAGAGGAAATTTGCAAATCCCAAATTAGAGGAAATACCCAAAACTTTTTTAAGTAAATGATCGCAAGAAACCAATTGATCTATCCCTTCTTATGCGAAATCCATCGATTCCACTTTCCTAAATCTATTCAAAACGAAAGGCATTATTCGCTGTCACATGTGGAACAATCAAAGAGCGGGAATCCAGGCACATCGGAGTGATTACGTAACGTGTTAAAGTCTGTGTATCTAGATGAATCACATCATGTAAAATGCACTATATGACACTGAAACTAATATAATGTTCCATATTATTTCATCTTTTACAAAAAATACATACACGTTACAAACGCTTAAATTTTTAGGTTTAAATTGGGAATTTTATGAATTCTGAAATAAGTAATGTGTTACTATATGATTTCAATATTAAAAATGTAAACAATGTTTTTACATTTTAAATGGCGATTGACGGACAATATTATTAAAAAGTTTTAAATACATTTTTAAAGGTATTCTTAATATAAGAAAATAATTTAAAAATTGAATATAAAACATTATTATTGAATTTCCCTAAAATATCAAGTCCTTAGGTTACCGGTTCTTAAGAATTCATAAATCTATCCTAATGCTTAAAAGCATGTATCCTAATGGCAAACTTGTGTTACTCGACAGGTGAATTTTGTATTTTAATAAAATTCCGTCGATAACAACAGTACTTGGCTTAGTTTTTTTTAACACAGAAACAGTTTTTAATAGAAATATTGAAGTAATAACAAAGGTATTTTTTTAAAGTGACCTAGGCTTAGTAAAATAATTCATGTATGTGGGTACATGCTCATAGATATTTAGGAATAACCATATTTTTTTTTTCAAGAACAAGAATGTACGAATTTTTCTAGAGTACGAAAATTGATTACATAAGTGCATAAAGTATACAGCATACGAAACAAGTATTAAGTATCATTTCTTGCGTTCTAACAAACAATAGAGAGAAAATAAATCACAATTTTTCAAACGGCCATACCGAATGGGTTTTTTCATTGTAGAATATTTTCCTAAATGTAAGAAACTTCGTCTATTTATCCTAACTGACTGATGCAGGTCTTGTTTTAAGTAAATACGATATTTTACCATAAAACTAGTAATATTTATTTCATTGACACATCTAAACATTATACATTGAACACATTTTATAAAAAAAGTAAATTAATTTTTTTTCCTTACTTTTGTGTTTCTAGAGTGGTCGATTTTGTTGAACTAGAAAATAAAAGCAAACTGTAAATTATTATCTAGATTTACTAAAACTATCGTATAAAATATAATTTTAAAAAACCTTTTTATTTACGGACGTGTAGAAAGAAAGTATATATAACTGAACATACTTAAATGGTTGGGTTATATACGTGTAAAATTACGTGTGTGTTATATCTTTTTCAGATACTATTATTAAATAAATAATTACACTCATTAATAAAATGTAATTAGTATTTAAGCTAAAAGACAATTTGACTACTTTGTCCGCTCTCATAGTTATTACAGGGACATTACTTAATTTTAATTATCTAGAGTTCTAAAACTTACCTTTCAGATGGTGGGTTTGTTGTTGACTCCTTCCTACAAAAAAGAGAATAAAATGTATACAATTACTAACGTAAAATAATGCAATATTGCACGTACACTTAAAGTCATGTGACACTACAGTAAATACATACCTTCCGCATTAGTCTTCATAGTGTCACAATACTGACAAAAACGTTATGATTGTTGGTTTTTACTCTTTTCAATGAAGATTTAGATCTACTGATTTATTTTAATTCGCAAAATCTAAAATAACCAAAAGTGGTTGATGGATATTCAAATTTAATTATAATATTAAGGTATCACATTTGTGTATATCGGATTAAGATAAGGAAATGATATTAGAGGAAATTTGCAAATCCCACATTAGAGGAAATACCCAAAACTTTTTTAGGTAAATGATCGCAAAAAACCAATTGATCTATCCCTTCTTATGCGAAATCCATACGATTCCACTTTCCTAAATCTATTCAAAACGAAAGACATTATTCGCTGTCACATGTGGAACAATGAAAGAGCGGGAATCCAGGCACATCGGATGATTACGTAACGTGTTAAGGTCTGTGTATCTAGATGATTCACATCATGTAAAATGCACTATATGACACTGAAACTAATATAATGTTCCATATTATTTCATCTTTTACAAAAAATACATACACGTAACGAACGTCTTAAATTTTTAGGTTTAATTATGTAATTAATATAAATTCTGAAATAAGTAATGTGTTACTATATGATTTCAATATTAACATGTAAGCAATGTTTTACATTTTGAATGGCGGATGACGGACAATATTATTAAAAAAATTTAAATACATTTTTAAAGGTATTCTTAATATAAGAAAATAATTTAAAAATTGAATATAAAAAAATATAGAATTTCCCTAAAATATCAAGTCACAGGGTTACCATTTCTTAAGAATTCATAAATCTAACCTAATGTTTAAAAGCATGTATTCTCATTCCAGCCTTGTGTTACTCGACTGGTGAATTTTGTAATTTTTATAAAATTCCGTCGATAACAATAGTACTTGGCTTTGTTTTTTTTATAACACGGAAACAGTTTTTAATAGAATAATTGAAGTAATAACAAAGGTATTTTTTTTCAAGTGACCTAGGCTTAGAAAAATAATTCATGTATGAGGGTACATGCTCAAAGATATTTAGGAATAACAATATTTTTTTTTTCAAGAAGAAGAATGTACGAATATTTCTAGAGTACGAAAATTGATTACATAAGTGCATAAAATATACAGCATACGAAACAAGTATTAAGTATCATTTCTTGCGTTCTAACAAACAATAGAGAGAAAATAAATCACAATTTTTCAAAAGGCCATACCGAATGAGTTTTTTCATTGTAGAATATTTTCCTAAATGTAAGAAACTTCGTCTATTTATCCTAACTGACTGATGCAGCTCTTGTTACAAGTAAATACGATAATTTAACATAAAACTAGTAATATTTACTTCATTAACACATCTATACATTTTACATTGAACACATTTTATAAAAAAAAGTAAATTAATTTTTTTTCCTTACTTTTGTGATTCTAGAGTGGTCGATTTTGTTGAACTAGAAAATAAAAGCAAACTGTAAATTATTATCTAGATTAACTAAAACTATCGTATAAAATATTAACTTAATAAACCCTTTTTATTTACGGACTTGTAGAAAAAAAGTATATTTAACTGAACATACTGAAATGGTAGGGCTATATACGTGTAAAATTACGTGTTTGTTATATCTTTTCCAGAAACTATATTTAAAAATAATAATTACACACATTAAAAGAAATCAAATTCGTATTTTAGCTAAAAGACAATTTGACTACTTTGTCCGCTCTCATAGTTATTACAGAGACATTATTTAATTTTAATTATCTAGAGTTCTGAAACTTACTTTTCAGATGGTGGGTTTGTTGTTGATTTCTCCCTACAAAAAAAAATAATAAATTGTATACAATTACCAACGTAAAAATATGCATTATGGCAAGTACACTTGAAGTCATGTGACACAACAGTAAATACATTCCTTCCGCACTAGTCTTCATAGTGTCACAATACTGACAAAAACGTTATGATTGTTGGTTTTTACTCTTTTCAATGAAGATTTAGATCTACTGATTTATTTTAATTCGCAAAATCTAAAATAACCAAAAGTGGTTGATTGATATTCAAATTTAATTATAATATTAAGGTATCACATTTGTGTATATCCGATTAAGATAAGGAAATGAAATTAGAGGAAATTTGCAAATCCCAAATTAGAGGAAATACCCAAAACTTTTTTAAGTAAATGATCGCAAGAAACCAATTGATCTATCCCTTCTTATGCGAAATCCATACGATTCCACTTTCCTAAATCTATTCAAAACGAAAGACATTATTCGCTGTCACATGTGGAACAATCAAAGAGCGGGAAATCCAGGCACATCGGAGTGATTACGTAACGTGTTAAGGTCTGTGTATCTAGATGAATCACATCATGTAAAATGCACTATATGACACTGAAACTAATATAATGTTCCATATTATTTCATCTTTTACAAAAAATACATACGCGTTACAAACGTCTTAAATTTTTAGGTTTAAATAGGTAATTAATATGAATTCTGAAATAAGTAATGTGTTACTATATGATTTCAATATTAACATGTAAACAATGTTTATACATTTTAAATGGCGATTGACGGACACTATTATTAAAATGATATAAATACATTTTTAAAGGTCTACATAAAATAAGAAAATAATTTAAAAATTGAATACAAAAAATTATTGAAATTCCCTAAAATATCAAGTCACAGGGTTACCATTTCTTAAGAATTCATAAATCTATCCTAATGCTTAAAACATGTATTCTCATGCCAGCCTTGTGTTACTCGACAGGTGAATTTTGTACTTTTTATGAAATTCCGTCGATAACAACAGTACTTGGCTTTGTTTTTTTAACACGGAGACAGTTTTTAATAGAAATATTGAAGTAATAACAAAGGTATTTTTTTTCAAGTGACCTATGCTTAGAAAAATAATTCATGTAAGAGGGTACATCCTCATAGATATTTTGGAATAACCATATTTTATTTTTCAAGAAGAATAATGTACGAAGTTTTCTAGAGTACGAAAATTGATTTCATAAGTGCATAAAGTATACAGCATACGAAATAAGTATTAAGTATCATTTCTTGTGTTCTAACAAACAATAGAGAGAAAATAAATCACAATTTTGCAAAAGGCCATACCGAATGAGTTTTTTCATTGTAGAATATTTTCCTAAATGTAAGAAACTTTGTCCATCTATCCTAACTGACTGATGCAGCTTTTGTTACAAGTAAATACGATATTTTAACATAAAACTAGTAATATTTATTTCATTAACACATCTATTCATTTTACATTGAACACATTTTTTAAAAAAAGTAAATTAAATTTTTTTCCTTACTTTTGTGATTCTAGAGTGGTCGGTTTTGTTGAACTAGAAAATAAAGGCAAATTGTAAATTATTTTCCAGATTTACTACACTCATTAAATTATAACAAATTATTTTTAAGCTTAAAAAAAATTTGACTTCTCCATCCGCTCTCATAGTTATTACAGGGACATTATTTAATTATAATTATCAAGATTTCTGAAACTTGCCTTTCAGATGGTGGGTTTGTTGTTGATTTCTCCCTACAAAAAAAAAGAATAAATTGTATACAATTAGCAACGTAAAATTATACATTATGGCATGTGTACTTTAAGTCATGTGACACTACAGTAAGTACATTCCTTCCGCAGTAGTCTTAATAGTGTCACAAAACTGACAAAAACGTTATGATTGTTAGTTCTGACTCTTTTTCATGAAGACTTAGATCTATTGATTTAATTTATTTTTCAATATCTAGAATAACCAAAATTGGTTGATTGATATTCAGATTTAATTAAAATATTAAGGTATTATTCTTGTGCATATCCCATTAAGAAAGGGAATAGAAATTAGAGGAAATTTGGAAATCCCAATTTAGAGGAAATACCCAGAACATTTTTAAGTGAATAATCGCAAGAAACCTATTGATCTATCCCTTCTTATGCGGAATCCATACGATTCCACTTTCCTAATTCTATACAAAACATAAGACATTAGGCGTTGTCATATATCAAACAATCAAAGAGCGGAAATTGATTACGAAAATTGATTACATATGTGCATAAGATATACAGCATACAAAACAAGTATTAGGTATCTTTTTTGAACTTTCTAACAAACATTAGAGAGAAAATAAATTACAATTTTTTAAAAGACCATACCGAATGAGTTTTTTCATTGTAGATTATTTTCTTAAATGTAAGAAACATTGTTCATCTATCTAAACAGGCAGATGCTGCTTTTCATACAAGTGAATACGTTATTTTATCATTAAACTGGTAATATTTATTTCAATAACACATCTATACATTATACATTAAACCTATTTTTTTTAAAAAGTTATTTAAATTTTGTTGTTTGCTTTTGTGAATCCAGAGTCGTCGACTTTGTTGAACTTGAAATTAAAAACAAATTGTAAATTATTATTCAGATTTGCTGGAACTAACGTATTAGCTTAATAAACCCTTCTATTTTCGGACTTTTAGTAAGAAAGTATCTTTAACTGAACATACTGAAATGGTAGGTTTATATACGTGTAAAATTACGTGTTCGTGATATCTTTTCCGAAACTATAATTGAAAATAATAATTACATTTATTAAAAGAAATCGAATTAATATTTAAGCCAAAAGACAATTTTACTACTTTGTCCTCTCTCATAGTTATCACAGGGTCATATTTTAATTTATATGATCTATTGGCTTGCTTGCTCCTGGCGTTAACTGCGGTTGTGAATGAGCTCTCTCTGTTTTTCAGTTTAATCTTTCTAAGTATTTTATTTTTTCGAGGTTTTTGTGATTCAGTAATTGTATTTAGATTCTAACTTTCATTGTAATGTAAAATTCTTTTTTCTCTGTGAGTGTTAAGTGAAAAAACACTAACATTTTTAAGGTTTCCAAACCCAACGGACCAAATATAACTTCATATTGTTTTTATTCAAGTGTTTTATTCAATGGTGTGATAAAGTTTACGTAAGTACAAACGGAATCATAAATTTAACTTTTTGGTGCATTAAAATTAAATATTTTTCTGTATTTAGATTGTCTGGTGCATATACTATTACATCATTATTAACTTAAAAATAACGTACTCTATTGTTGGACTGCTCAATTTTCGTCGTCGTAAATAGAATTATTCCAATATTTTACCATTTATTTCGTGATCTTTTTGTAGTTATTCATTACAATCTAACATAATATTGCTTTAGTTATTGTCGAATTAATTTATCTGCGGTTGTCATCCTAAAATATTTCTGTCATTTTAGTTGTCGGTTCGTTTATTTCCTTATTTAAACCCTGCCTCATTGTTGCTCCCAAGTTTTCGTCGTCATAATTTCATAGAATTATTACATCATTTCACAATTCGATTTTCTTGATTCTTTCGTATTCATTTACATTTTAACACAATATACGGTAGTTATTGTCGAATTAATTAATCTCCAGTGGTCGCCCTAAATAATTATTTCAATCATTTTTGTCGTCGGTTTGTTTGTATATTTAATTTATTTATTATCTCATTTGTAACTTTCGTAGTAATAAATATATTATTATACTAGCATTCTTTATTCAGTGTTAGTTGTCAGTTTTCGTATATTCTCATTTGCTTTTGTCGTGAAGTTGCTAACTTTCTCACAACAATGGACACTATCGCATACCTCAACTCATTCAAAGCTGATCTTCAGAAGGCGTACAATAACTTGGTACATTATATTGACACACGAATCAGTGCTCTGGAAGAGATCAATAAGGAAACGATCGGGTGTTGGAATACAGTTAGGAATTCTCTCCGTCCTTTCAACTGCTACCACCCGGTTAGACCAACGACTCATGCACCACCCCAACACTTCACTCAGAATAGGTTTAGTGTGTTAGATGACATGTCCCTGTTTACTCCCTTACCTACTCGTTTCATCCCCTCCCGTCCAGTACTCAGACCTATTCACACACTACGCACTGGTAAGCACAGCCGCCCAAAACCACGTAAAGTAGTGCTATCCAGAGATAATACCAACACTTCCACGCAGAAATAAAACGTGCTCATACTAGCTGATTCGCACGGTCGTCAGATGTCCTCCGTATTGCGTGGATTTCTTCCTAGCCAGTTCTCAGTCTCCGGTTTCTTTAAGCCAAACGCTCGTTTGGCTGAAGTTATTCGAGAACTGGACACTTACACTAAGAAACTCACTGAGCGGGACACAGTAATCATTATATGTGGGCAGAACGATATTAACTTGGGTGGTCATTTCAACGCGTCTGAACATATATAGAAATGAAAAATGGCCTCCCTGCACACAAACATAGTGCTCTCTAGCCTGCCTCCACGCTTCAGCGATCCACAAATAAACCACGAAATTAACCTGGCAAACATCTCCATAAAACATGACCTGGCAGACACCAATATCACATTTTTTGATTTGCAACCAGACCTGACTGCCAAGGACTTTACCCAACACGGTTTACACCTGAGACCATCTGGGAAACAGCACATCGGTTCTCTCCTAGCTTCACATCTGACCTCACATCATCCACCTGCTCCATTACCTCCTCCTGCACGTACCTCATCTCTTCCTCCACCTCCCTCTACTTGTACCGCATCTCTTCCATCTCCCTCTGCTCCTACCTCATCACCATTTCCTCTTCCTATCTCCACACCCATTTCTTCTCCTGTCCCCGTTCCTTCACCTACTGCTTCCTTATCTCCCACGTCAACATCTATTCCTTCTGTCGCCCCCATACACCGTTACAACTTGCGCTCAGGAGTACGATGTGGTACTCGAAGGTGACAATCGCGTTCAGGTGCTGTTTGCGGGTTTTATCCGGAACTAGAAGCTGTACCAATTTCAAATTCCTCTCCACAGTCTAACGTCGATTCCATTTCTCGTGAGTCACAAACTGTTTGCGANGTGAGTCACAAACTCTTTGCGAAAATAAAATAATTATATTTCATCATAATGTCCAATCCCTTTCAAACAAATTGACAGACATTGAAATTCTGGTACATGAAAGTCGATTTGATTTGCTATGCCTCACAGAGCATTGGCTTTCAACTAACAACATCAACGATACTGCTATTTCTATTTCTCATTTAGCTAATTCTTACTGTCGGCAAAATTTTAAAGGCAAACATCCCCACGGAAGTACGTGTATCTACGTTCCTAAAGATATTTTATCTTCTCCACTGAGAGGCTACGAGAACTTCTGCGTAGATAGTGTGTTCGAAATTTCTGCAGTTAAACTGACCGACACCGGTATTGTTGTTTTGTGTATTTATAGACCTCCTCAATCAGATCTTGACATATTTTTTCGGAACTTCGAAAATGTTTTAGAACATATCGCACATAAATCTACTAAATCTATCGTTATATGTGGTGATTTCAATATC
>NNCF01126161.1:0-107220 GCA_002313205.1 Laupala kohalensis | reverse complement strand
CTCTCCGGCTCATCTCAAACATTGCTATATCAAATTATAGTCAACAATGGAATCTCGTATCTCTCTGAAGTGTTTATCGCCGGATACTGTGATCACCTAGATCAAATATTGACTATTAATAATAAACTAAAACCGCTTAAAATGCTTTACAAATTTACAAGAGAGTTTAATGACATAAATGAATCCATATTTATAAATTATTTGCGTGAAGAAACTTTTACAGATGTTCACAATTGCCAAATCACCGACGACAAATTCAATGTATTTATCTCAACATTCCTAAAACATTACAACTCTAGTTTTCCCATAAAACGCAAGTTAATTAACACAAAAAAATACAATAGATGGATCACCCTAGGGATAAGAATTTCTTCAAAAAACAAACGCCGTTTATATTATCTTTCAAAACGCTATAACCAACCACCCGAATTCCATAATTATTTTCGTAAATATAAGACTATTATTCGAAAAGTAGTCTATGCAGCTAAAGTTATGGAAAATGACAGGCATATACTAAAATAGAACAACCGGATGAAATCCCTGTGGAATATTGTTAACAATTACACGTCAACTTCTGAAATACGCGAAGAAAATGTTTCTTTCCTAAACGATTGCAAAATCGTAACAAATCCTCAGGACATTGCTAGTTTGTTTAATTCTTACTTCTCATAAGTTGGTAAAATAACGAACCCAATATATCCAAATCAATGTACTTCAATTATATCCACCCANCTTCCGAAACTAACGCCAGTGAAGTCATGGGAATCATCAGCTCCTTAAAAAACAAATTTTCACGAGGCATAGATGATATACCTGAGTTTATTGTTAAATCTTCGTCCCACGCTATATTAAATCCACTCGTAAATATTTTTAGTAGTTCTTTATCGGAAGGGGTGTTTCCAAACATATTTAAGAGAGCGAAAGTGAAACCTTTACACAAGAAAGGAAACAAACTTAATATTGGAAATTACCGACTAATATCTCTACTACCCACTTTCTCAAAAGTCCTAGAAAAATTATTCTATAAGCGTCTTCTATATTTTTATCAAAAAATAACCTTGTCTCTGACGATCAACACGGTTTTAGGAAATCCTTTTCCACTACAAGCGCCATATTTTCCTTCTTAAACGATGTTACCCCATCTCTTGAGAGTGGACAAAATCCTCAGGGTGTTTTTCTTGACTTATCCAAAAATTTCGATGTCATCGATCACGGAATTCTCCTTTCAAAAATGCATTCTTTAGGTATTCGTGGACTTCTACATCAATAGCTAACTTTTTATTTAAAAGATAGATATCAACAGGTAGAAATATCCTATACTAAAAATAAAATACTTGAGCGTTGTTTTTCAGAAACAAAGCCAGTTACTTGTGGTGTACCCCAAGGATCAATTCTCGGCCCAATACTCTTTTTATTGTATGTGAACGATATGACATCATCTACATCAGATTGCAAAATGGTTCTTTTTGCTGATGACACTAATTTACTATGTAAACACGCCAATGCTCAAAAGGTTTTGTGTAACCTTTCAACTTGGTTCCATGCAAATCGTAACATTGTAAACACTGACAAAACAGTGTCTATGTCATTTCACAATAGTATCACAAAATCTTTACCCCAGGTTTCTCTTTCTTTAAACGGAATACAATTAAAAACTGTTACGAATACAAAGTTCTTAGGTCTCCATATTTAAGAGAACCTAAAATGGAATTGTCACATTGACAATATTAATTCCCAATTAAGCAATCTGTGTTACGCTTTCCGAATCTTAGTTAACGCAGTTAGTCCACGTATTTCCCGTTGCGGTTATTTTGCAAACGTTTACTCCCATTTACGTTACGGCATTTCCTTCTGGAGAAATTCCGGTCAGAGTATTCAAACTTTGAGAATCCAGAAGAGGATAGATCGGATAATTTGTAAATATCACCCCCGAAACTCTTGTAAACCTTTATTGAAGAAATTAAATATCTTAACACTTTCCTGCATTTATATTTATGAAACAGTCGTGTTTGTTAAGACCAAATTACAGAAGTGCCACCCTTTCTTTATACGAAAGAGTCTCGTTCACGAACACTATACACGATATAGTAGTAATATTCATCGCCCTAGAGTGTCAACCACTCTTTGCCAAAAAGGACATTATCATTCGGGAATCGTTCTATATTATTCCCTGGCCAAAAATATAAATGATATAATGAAATTGAATATCTTCAAATCCGCGGTTAAAAATTACCTCCTGCACCAGTGCTTCTACACTCTAAAATAATTTGTTGATTTTAATAAAAGTTAAATGTTCTTGTACTTTATCACGCCATTGCTGTAGTACATTTTAAATAACTTATAACAATTTGTCTAGGGCCGTGTTTATTGTAACAATAAATCGTGAATTTAGTGTTTTTTCAACTGTTATGATTTTTAAACACTATACTCAGAATAATCTATAGTTCGATAATAATTTGTACATGTAATTTTTTGCGTAAAATTACAAACATATTGACATTCTATTAGTATTACGAGTATATCTCGCAGCTAACTTTTTGTCTTTTCTTGGAATTATTGCTGAAATATTTTAAACTGTCTCTGCCTTAGGGCCCTTGATCGGAATGGATGGGATGGTCCCTTGCTTGCTTATGGAGAGTAAAATAGTTTGTCCTCCACGTGGTCATACGCTGTTTGTACTGTTTTTTGACAAATTTATTTATGGTTCTGAAACTAACCTTTTAGATGGTGGGTTTGATCTTGATTTCTCCATACAAAAAAAAAGAATAAATTGTATACAATTACCAACGTAAAATTATGCATTATGGCACGTATACCTAAAGTCATGTGACACTACAGTAAATACATTTCTTCCCTACTAGTCCTCGTAGTGTCACAATACTGACAAATACGTTATAATTGCTAGTTATTACGCTTTTCCATGAATATTTGGAGTTAATGATTTATTTTAATTCGCAAAATCTAAAATAACAAAAATTGGTTGATTGATATTCAAATTTAATTATAATATTAAGGTATTATTCTTGTGTTTATCCGATTAAGAAAAACAATTTTTTAAGAATTTGTTTATCCGATTAAGAAGATTATATTGGTGTATATCCGATTAAGATAAGGAAATGAAATTAGAGGAAATTTGCAAATCCCAAATTAGAGGAAATACCCAGAACTTTTTTAAGTAAATGATCGTAAGAAACCAATTGATCTATCTCTTCTTATGCAAAATCCATACGATTCCACTTTCTTAAATCTCTACAAAACAAAAGACATTAAGCGTTGTCACATATCCAACAATCAAAGAGCGGGAAATCCAGGCAAATCGACGTGATGACGTAACGTGTTAAGGTCTGTGTGTCTAGATGAATCACATCCTGTAAAATACACTATATGACACTGAAACTAATATAATGATTAATATTATTTCATATTTACAAAAAATACATACACATTACAAATGTCTTAAATGATTAGGTTTAAATAGGTAATTAATATGCATTCTGAAATAAGTAATGTGTTACTACATGATTTCAAGGTTAACATGTAAATAATGTTTTCAATCACGATTGAAGAACACCATTATTAAAAAGTTTTAAATACATTTTTAAAGGTCTTCTGAACATAAGAAAATAATTTAAAAATTGAGTATAAAAAATTATTGAATTTTCCCCAAAATATCAAGTCCTGGGGTTACAGGTTCTTAAGAAATCTTAAATCTATCCTAATGCTAAAAGCATGTATCCTTATGCCAGCCTTGTGTTACTCGACAGGTGAATTTTGTGATTTTTATGAAATTCCGTCGATAACAGCAGTAATTCGCTTTGTTTTTTATAACACGGAAACAGTTTTTAATAGAAATATTAAAGTAATAACAAAGGTATTTTTTGTGCAATTGACCTAGGCTTAAAAAATTAATTCATGTGTGAGGATACATGCTCATAGATATTTTGGAATAACCATATTTTATTTTTCAAGAGGAATAATTTACGAAGTATTTTAGGGTACGACAATTGATTACATAAGTGCATAAGACCACAATATTTTCCTAAATGTAAAAACCATTGTCCATCTATCTAAACAAGCAGATGCTGATTTTGATACAAGTGAATACATTATTTTATCATTAAACTAGTAATATTTATTTCAATAACACATCTATACATTTCACATTAAACCCATTTTATAAAAAAAGTTATTTAAATTTTGTTGCTTACTTTTGTGAATCCAGAGTCGTCGACTTTGTTGAACTAGAAAATAAAAACAAATTGTAAATTATTATTCAGATTTACTAGAACTAACGTATAAAATATTAGCTTAATCAACCCTTCTATTTTCGGATTTGTAAAAAAAAGTATCTTTAACTGAATATACTGAAATGGTAGGATTATATACATGTAAAATTTCATGTTAGAGATTTCTTTTTTGAAATTATTATTGAAAATATTAATTACACTCATTAAAAGAAATCAAATTAATATTTAAGCTAAAAGATAATTTTACTACTTTGTCCTCTCTCATAGTTATTCAGGGTTATATTTTAATTTTTATAATCTGTGGTTCTGAAACTAACCTTTCAGATGGTGGGTTTGTTGGTGCTTTCTGGCTACAAAAAAAATTGTATACAATTAGCAAGGTAAAATTAGGCATAATGGCTCGTACACTTAGAGACATGTGACACAAAAGTAAGTACATTAATTCCACACTAGTCTCAAAATTTCACAATAATAACAAATAATTTATGATTGCTCGTTTTTACTCTTTTCAATGAATGTTTGGAACTAATGATTTAATTCAATCCGCAGAATCTGAAATAACAAAATCGGCTGATCGAAATTCAAATTTAATTAATATATTAATATATTATCCTTGTGCTTATCCGTTTAAGATTAAGAATAGAAAGTAGAGGAAATTTGTTAATCTTAAATTAGAGGAAAAACCCAGAACTTTTTTAAGTGAATGATTGTAAGAAACCAATTGATGTATCCCTTCTTATGCGGAATCCATGGGATTCGACTTTCTTAAGTCTCTACAAAACATATTAGGAGTTGTCAAATTTCCAACATTCAAATTGCGGGAATTCCAGGCACATCGGAGTAATTACATAGCGTTGTAAGGTCTGCGTATCTAGATCAATCACATCCTGAGAAATGCACTATATGACATTGAGACTAATATAATATTCCATATTATTTCATCTCTTACAAAGTATACATACACATTACATATGTCTTAAATTTTTAAGTTTAAATAGGTAATTAATATGAAACCTGAAATAAGTAATGTGTTACTACCTGAATTCAATGTCAACATGTAAATAATGTAATTTACATGTTCAATCGCGATTGAGGGTGAATATTATTAAAAAAGTTTTAAATATATTTTAAACGTCTTCTTAACATAAGAAAATAATTTTAAAATTTAATAAAAATTTTTTTTGAATTTTTCTTATAATGTCAAGTCCTGGGGTAATAGGTGCTTAAGAATTCTTATATCTATCCTAATGCTATATGAGCATGTATTCTCATGTTAGCATTGTGTTGCTCGACAGGTGAATTTTGTGATTTTAATGAAATTCTGTCGATAACAACAGTACTTCGCTTTGTTTTTTATAAAAATGAAACAGTTTTTAATGGAAATATTGAAGTAATAACGAATGGTTTTTTTTGCAATTGACCTAACCTTAAAAAATTAATTCATGTGTGAGGATACATTCTCATAGATATTTTGGTATAACCATATTTTATTTTTCAAGAGGAATAGTGTACGAAGTTTTCTTGAGTACGAAAATTGAATACATAAGTGCATAACATATACATCATACGAATCAAGTATTAAGTATCTTTTTCTAACTTTCTAACAATAGTGATATGCACATAATATTGTCAATAAAAAATGTCCATTTAAAATATTTCAGTGATATTAACACTAGTCCCGTTACTAACAGAACAAAACGGTTAAAATAGTCTAATTGTCAGTTTCTTATTTTTTTAAAATGAAAAATAATAATCTAGGAGTATAAGCACGTATGATAAAGACGCGAATCTATAACCTATAGTTAACATAAATTCATACCATAGTACTCTTATGTACACATATAACGAGGAATGAAAAGATTTAATTATAATATTTTTCCGTAAACACTTGAAAACCTAATTAAAATGAATGTCGTTCATTGACATGTTAATGAAAATGTACATCTTTTTCATATATCACCCATATTGTCAGATAATATGGACGTTTACAATGTAATTTGAATGGCGGCATGAGAATATTTATTCATATAGTACCTTTGTCAAGAAGCTGTACAGTTTCGATGTTCACAAGTTGGGATAGTCCCTTCTCGTGACGTAGTGCGGTTTCCTTTATGGTTTTACGAATCTTATTTCCAGGTCATTATCATCTTCATGTTGGTACCACATGGCATTTGTAATGACACGAATAATATTGTTTTGATAACGCTCTCTTATCTGGCGATTTTATTCTCTGTATTTGTAAAATCTGTAGGCTACTAAAACATGCCAAATGGAAATAAATTCAGGATATTACCTGAACCTAAATATAAATTCTCGTAACTACCCATGGCAGATTACGTCAAGGAAACTAAAATAAATTAAAGATCTTGAAATCGCATTTATTATCTCAATAATCCCCTTTCTTGAACAGAAAGTATTGGGAGAAAAAAAACAGAAACTAATTTATTGACATATGTAAAAAAACTCAAAAACAAGTTTTTATAATTTACAGGAAACAACAAAAAAGTTAAATTGAGTCTTAAAATGTATTTGAAAGCTATTTGCTTGTCTATGTGAATTTTAATGCATACCTGAAGAGTTATGAGGAAGGATGTAAATGTGAGATAGGGAATGAGACTCCACACCTCATCCTTTCCACTGCAAATTTTGGCTTGGGACATGGAATCTTCATTTAGTGGCTCTTACACTATGATAAAAAATAATACTGAGGACAGGAGGAAATGAATTGGTAGTGAAGTTAAATTTGAATTTTTCAACTAACTGTTTTGGAAACAATACGATATGCGATGAAACCAGTAATGAAAAGGAGAAGCAATAATAATATGATCGAGAAGTAAATCAAACCCTGGTAACATCTTTCGAGAACAGGGTCGAAAGAGTTAATGTAAACAAATGAAAAAAGTATACATAGTTAATATTAAGTTACGTCTAAAACATATGACGCACTTTGAACCTGATCACTAGGACTGTGTTAAATAAGAGTATCAAGATCAGAAAATATGTAAAGCGATCGTAGTACCATTAGAGAGACGGTGACGAATTTAAAGTGAGTTCGTCTCTGGACGTTTGTGTTATTTTAAAGATTCACTGACGAATTCCAGAATTGTGAATTATATTGGAGACACGCCCGAATCTAAATATATAATTAAATCTGTCTATGATATTTCATTCCAAATAGACTGCTAAGCATTCGTAAACATTTGTACTGAAATACTGGAGTAAGAATTTGTACTCGTGTTTTGTAATAAGGTGTTTCCGCGTTACCTCTCACGAAGAAGAAATGGAAGAAAGATGTGTGTTAAATATTGCTAGAGAACATGTACTTCTTATAAGACTACAGCTGGTGAATATAGGTCAGGACTTGAAAAACTACGATTTTTATCTTTAGTTATTATCTTATCAATGTGTTGTTTACATGTAAGTCAAATATGTTAATAGACGGAATGGGATGGAATAGGATGGAAGAGGGATTGTCAGAATAACCACGTTATGTAGGGGGAGAGAAAGAATACAATAAACTTTTAAAAAGTAAAATTTTGCTGCTGAATTCGCAGATATGCAGATTTATATATACTTTTTACGGACGTGTTAAATTTCATATTACTTCTACATCATCGTTTGATTGACGTTGACATTTCCCTGAAGAAGGCCACAGCACGGTGGCCGAAACGTTGGTAGTTGTATCTACTAAGACGCGGTTGTCGCGGACAAGGTCATACTGACTGCGGCCAGGCAAACCGACATTTAAATAAGTAATATATTATTTTATGTATTAAAATCATCATCATATACATTAAATGCAAATGTCTCAGAAATTCTGCGTTCCCTATCTGCACAACCAGACGAAGAGAATCACAGACATGAAATACTATATTTTAGAGCATTAAAAGATGCTGGCGATATCGTTTTGTTTCATATGTTACATTTTCCTTTCCAAAAACAGCATTTAAAAATTTACAATAACAAAAGAAATTACGTGATTTTTTAAATTTTAATTATTACTTGCATATGAAATTTTTCCAAGCAAATGACAGCTCCGATGCGACTGACTTTACTGATACAATATGTCCGCACAATCTGTGAACGTGAGCACATCTTTTAATGCTCTTAAGTATGGTACAATATTTGTGAGATTTGCTCCGTCTTTTTGTAAAAAAATATGTCAAATTTTCCGGGACATTTGAATATAGACGTTCATGATTCGCACACTTACGTAATACTTCTTATCATATACTATTCATAACTTTCCTGATGTCCCGTTACATCGTTAATGCTAAATATGAAACCGAGTGAAACTTGTCTACAACTAGCAGATGGGGGAAATTAATATCTGCCATTTAATCCAGTTCATTAAATAGTCTTATTAATTAAAAGTAATCGTGAAAAATCTATGAAAGAATGTTAGTTACATACAGTTAGTCCAGGAAGTTAAACAAAAATTCAATTATGGCCTTATTCAATTAATGCAAATGCATTTCAAACTATAAGGTCTCATGAGTAATTTATATTTTATAATAAGTAACAACTCCTATTATAACTATATGTACTTCCGTGAGACACTAATATTAAGAGCTA
Source organism: Laupala kohalensis (assembly GCA_002313205.1). Lineage (NCBI taxonomy): Eukaryota > Metazoa > Arthropoda > Insecta > Orthoptera > Trigonidiidae > Laupala > Laupala kohalensis. The sequence continues at coordinate 98,398 of NNCF01126161.1, read as the reverse complement.
TCCAATTATCCTCAGTAAGGCCAATATTACACAATCATAAACATGTCCCTGTTATGCGCTATCGATAATAGTTCAGATACATACGCATGACATACGTTCTCGTTGAGAGAACCTATGCCTCATCACTGATCACATATCTTTAATAGACATATGATATAGAAATATGACGTTGTAATACTGGCCTAACTCAGAAAAGCACTGGAACTTGCGAACTGGAGGAAGGAGTTCGGAAATGTCTGGCGATACTCGGACAGGGGATTACCGCGTCGTTTACTTTGTCCCAGGATTTTCAAGAGAAAAAAAAACGTGAATAAGGATATAAGCGGTATGGTGTTGACGCAGTGGTGGATAAATGAGGCATCTGCCACTTCAAGGTAAACCATTGTAACTTTTATTACGCAAATATATCCTCTGGATTTAATTCAACTATAAAAAAAATTCTCACTCAAGTGGATTCTAGTAAATCCGATCAATATTTCAACACAAAAGTTCTTTTATTTGAGTTGAAAGAGTGATCCGAAGACCAAATTTTCATTAATGCTTGTATACTTTTCATCACTGTTAATAATAACGACGAATAGACAACACTAGACTCTTTCTTGCTTTGTCACAATTCCTCTTTTGTTTTTACTCCGTTAATACCACGAAAAATCATATTTCCAAGTGTCAAANAATTTGTTGGCTGAAAAACATGCCAAATAGAAAAAAAAATACAGGATATTAATTGAATGTCCATATAAATTCTCGTAACTATCCATGGCTTATTTCGTCAATGAAACTAAAATAAATTAAAGATCTCGAAATCGCATTTATTTTCTCAATAACCCTCCTCCTTGAAAAGAAAGTAATGAGAGAAAAAACTAAAATATTCTATTAAGTATGTAAATGCACTTAATAAACATATGAATTCTTTCCTTTGTATTAAATGTGACGTTTGTTGTAGTGCTGTCGAAATACGTTTACTGGGAAATACTGGTCTTGCTATCTTACTTCCTGTCGTGTCTTCTTCAAATGGCTGTTCAATTAGGGCTGTTCAACAAGCGGGCCCCGAAACATATTTTTTGGCCAGTGTCTTGTATATTTCACATCATATTTTGAATTAAATGTTGGGGGGCGGGAACAACTCTGTATTATAAATCTTTGCTATCATAATTAATATTTGAAGAGACACGTCACTTAGAACAAATATAAAATTATGTTAGGAATTACTCCGTCATACGTTAAAATGTGTAAATATTAAATAATGATTCTAAAATTATTTCAATATGATGTGAAAATGAAATAAAGATGATATAAATTTGATGATAAAAATCAAACTATCGCGGTACAAGTAAATAAAAATGTCTAATCTTTTAAAATATTAAATCCAAATAATAACACAGACGTGAAAAAATGATTAAATTTACTTACAATTGGGAGACCGGGGTATTGGTTTGGCAAGAATATACACTGTCATATGAAGAAGCCATAACCAAAAATATGTAAATCATGGAAGAGGGTGGAAGAAAATCCATCTCCTTGATTGCAGACAGAATGCAGGTTTGTTGCTCGGAAGCAAAAATTGAGCAATCCTGGCGAAACCATGATGTAATATGCAATATTTTCTATACTTTAGTATCTCACGTTCCTACGATTTCCATGGCCATATAATTCATAAGACGAATTGAAATTATCCCGGTGATAGTATTGCGCAAAGAAGACGACTTCCTGCTTGTTTATTCGAACAAAGATAGCGCAAGTTTATTCATTTGTCACTAAAAGGCAAATCCGTATTTCTGTTTTAGTTTCAATTGTCCTTATTCGTTGTTTTATTTAATTTAGTTCCGAGCTTCAAAGAAAACTAAAATGTTATTGCAGACCATAACCGCAATGAATTCTCAAAGTTATTCTTTCTTTTCTGTCAGGACGTCTTATGAACCGGTACTAACAAATCCACGTGTTTCTTTGTCTCTCTTAATTTTCTGTGTAATACTCGCAACCAGATTCCGCATTCTCAGAGCGCTATTATTTATTTTGAGATAAGAATTGTGGTGATAAAAATAATCGTACTAAATACGTGCGTTTTATCTACGCCACTTGCCTTACAAAACTTTCGGACACGTACAGGAATGCAGGGAGACGAAGCACTAAACCTGGCTACTCTGGAGCATGTTTCATTAGACCCATAGATTCGCATTAGACATCGCCACCAGAAATTGTTCTTTACAATACTCAATAGATTAATTAGAAAAATTACTCGATTAGTAAGAATCTGTGCAACGAATTGCGTGTCAATTTCACTCATTCGACGCTGAACCGCTGTAGAGAGAGGTCTATGAGTGCGAGCCCCATGTCTTACCAAGTGTGTGCTGCATTGACAGCTATTTCAATGCAACGGGGTGGCCCGAGTCTTATGCTACCCTTCTACGCTAACCGAAAACAGGTAAGTGATATATTTTGATTAAAATGTTAATTATTGATTCGTATCGAATGTGTTTATTATGTAGTCATTATCACTGAGGTACTACACGGTTTTCCCTTACACTTGTTATCTCGCAAATACGTAATATTTTATTTTTCTGGTTTAGAAAAATATAAAATACACAATATTATAATTAATCCTTGTATGTTTTAATAAAAGTTTATTTTTTGGTTAATGATCAAGCTCAAATCAATTTCCTTTAGTGTATTCATTGCAAATAAATTATAGCTGTTTCCAATTTTTTCAACCGATATGTACCCTAAATAATAGTTAATCCTTTTTAGAAGCAACCAATGTTTACATTTATGGTTTTTGAAAGAAATATTGATAAATAAAGAATATGATTCAGTTTAGCGAATTTTGTATTGGGAAAAGAGTACGATATCTGTATTCATCTGTGATGGCGTCTAAATTAGGTTTATCGTGTTGTGAATTGTCATGAGAAACGTTTGTCATTTAAGGTTGTGTAAACGTATTGTAGTATTGTAGGATTAAAACGTCTTACCATTTTAATCGTTCTACCGCGTCTGAGTACAATGGTTAGGTTATCTCCGTTATGAACATTGAGGGTTGTTTCTTGATGGATGGATCTTAGTGAATACTTAAAATAATTAAATGAGTTAATACCAATTTAATTTCTTAAACATTACAGTTAAGTTACTTTGTTTAACGTGGCAGTTGGGTTGGAAAAAGAATTGTGAATAATTTGGCTCTTTGTGTCATTTAGATGGATCTCCATTTCGTCGCCCAGTTTGCATTGAGGTATATCCCTGAACGTCAGATATTGCACCATCAAGAGTAACATTAGTGGAATTTACTCGTGTAACTTGGTCTTCAGCGAAGAGTACAAGTGTTGGGGCTTGTAGGGATGTCTTGGATGAAGGCGGTGAATAAAGTGGGGGAAGCACCAAGTCCTGTAGGACACCTGATAGAATGGTTTTGGATAACGACAGTTCGTCCGTTAAACGAATAGGCGACAATAAAGATCATTTTGTATTATGTGAGTGAGGTAGTGTGGGGTTCGTATTTAAATAAGTTTATGGATTAGACCATGATTTCAAAAATACATTTGACACATCCAAAAACACAGGTATTATATGTGAATATAGATAAAAACCTTCAATGATATCCTTTGTTACTCGCAATACTAAGAAATTCGTCGAGAGTAGTGGTTGGGAAGAAAACTTGTGGAGAAACTACAGAGACTGATAAAATATTAAAATTAACCTGAACTAGACTGAATTTTTCAAAAACTTTGCTTAGCGACTGATGGATCTATAACTACATGTTTCGGTAAGAGATATACCGGAGTTTAATGTAGGAATAATGTGAGCATATTTTCATTTGAATTCATGAACTTAAGATGTGGGTTTCACTATCTATTTCTTTATCGGGTAGATTCTTAAGGATAAAAGTAGTGATATGATCATAAACAGTTTGCTATGGACGGAACATGAGGACAGAAGTTACCAATAGGGGAGATATATATTTGATGGAGTGAGGATCATTAGGTTGGTAGTTAGCACTCATTTCTATGTTTTGGTCATACTGAGGATTTTTTTTATGTATGACGTATAGAGACAGAATTAAAATAGTTAACTAGTGCCGTGCATATATCGAATGGAAAAATGGTATGATGGAATGTATCTATAAGGGGTAAAATAGCTTCAAATTTCCGCTGCAGGTGTCGTGTTAACTTCCAGAGCGAGGAGACAATTGGGTTTGAGATTTGGATCTGTTTATAATAGTATTTAGAATTAGAATAACAAAGAAGTTGATGAGTTTTTCCGTTAAACATTTTGATATTATAATTGTGACCGATGTCGCAGTCAGTGGTTGCGTATTGATTGTCTATGATGTATATATTTGTGAATTATGGGGAGAATTGGCGGTAAGTTCATTCGTACACTAGGGGATTAACAAATTTAATCAAGATTGTTGAAAATAGGTTAAGTAAAAAAAGGAAAAGCATTACGAATTTCTGCCTCATTGGGAAGGAATTCAAAGTGTGGAAAAGTCTTATCAGATTTGTTTGAAAGAAATGCCAATTTCCACGGTATATTTAGAAACGATCATTTTGTTTTGTTGTTATTTAGTTTTTACCTAGCGCGATATGTATCATCTAAAGTTTATATCTGTTAAAAGCATGGTCATCTTATGGAAGATAAAATAATGTTTGAGCGATTACATGAATGTTGGTTTGTTAGGAAATTCTAAAATCTCTTACATCTAGTGGATACAATAGACAATAAGGAAAATTAATGAAAAAAACCGGTAATCCATTTGGAGATTCAAGTTATCTATTGCGTTAAGGAGTAATACCATTCTGTGTGATTAAGTTTCTACACCAAGCAATGATGCGAAAATAGAGTTTGTGATAGAAGGAATGAGATCATTTAGAATTGTATATAATGTTTCTTCAACGTTGCGGATGATGCAGAGTGGTAGTGAGATGTTATTCGGAAGTGGATATTTAGTTGGAGAAATCTGGAAATGGCGGAATGTTTCGTAATATTTGAAAAGTTTCGAATAATAGGAGAAGGGTTTTTAAGTCGATAGGGGTGTATTACTAGTTGCTGTTGGGTTAGGATTTGCTGTCTACATGAGTCGGGTGTAATTGGGATGAAGGAGAGATGAGTGTAGGTGAGGTCCGCACATTATTAGATTATTGGTGGTATTGGTTAGAGTCTGAAGATGGATAAGAAAGAACACACCTTTTATGAATGAGATGATGGTATTTACGTCATTCACGACTGGAAGAAACAATTACTGTTACACAAGTGGCGCACTACATTCCGGTTGTTATGCATTCATGTATTCTATGTGTTCCTGAGCAGGGACGATATCTGATACAGACCCAAATTTTTCTACGACAAATATCAGTGCGATGCCTAGATTGGATTGGCCCGGAACGACTGCAATAAAAGTATTGAAAAGTTTTTTGACTTTGTATTTTTCACTTGCACTTTTGTTTGTTGAGTAACATCACGCAATGTCTAAAGTTTGCGAACACTATATATAAGACAGGGAGTGTACGTTTCACGTGTTCATCTGAACTTGATTTTCGTTGTATAGTATAGAAGTCTAAAGCAAGGCGCGCTCTTGGACGGTTTGCACCGTCATCTCGGATGTTTTTAAAAGTTCTTTCCATTGCTTTGCATTGGTTGGAACGGACAGAGATGGCATACACTGGCCACCGTTTGCTAGACGTCCCCAGAGTATGATCTTTTTGACGGTTTTAAAAAGCGGAAGGCTTATTAGCTGTTTGAGAATGGGCACTCGCAAGAACTAGGTATTCGTTCCTTCTGTTGTGTTGCATTGTGTTGAGTGATAAGAGTAGAATGGAGAGCAGGTAACACGTGGATCTTAATCCTCTACACTATGGACACTGAACGACATTTTCTCTCAACAGGGTTCCGGATTATGTGAACGAGTTCGCGGAGCCTCCTGCACTCGCAAAATCTCGGAACGTCCGTCTATTCGTTGACGTCCTAGTGCGCACGCAGCTAACAGGAGTACTTCTGAGTACTACAGATAAAGATTGTTGCGTGTGGTCTTTATACGTGTGCTAGTAAATTTTTCGTGATAATTTGTTTTTCCTTATGGGGGAAAATTTTTCAGTTGTGTTATCTGTGTTAATGTTATGTTTTTTTTACATTCTGTTGGGAAATTATCATGGTTTTAGATTCCCTGTAATAGTTTTTTAAGGGTCCAATGGTTGGGAGGTTCATGTATATTTATAGCTTGGATTTTGGTAATATCACATTTTGTTCCGATAGCAACATTTGGGCGTTTGCATCTATGTTTGTGTCCTCACTGATAGGTTTATAATTATTTTGTACGGTTGAGGATAATTACCCGTAAATGATGTAGTGCTTCGTGTTCCAACAGTGTTTTGTGGACCTACCTTATAGTAAGCTTCGATGGCGCGAGATGCTTAGTCGTACATTCTGCGAGGCCACTTCATTTTCAGGATGCCACAGCAAATGGTCGCGGTACAGGACCCTACCACGCGTTCTGCGGTTGATGTGTTCTTTTAGCACTTAACTTCTATCTCGCATAGCGATTCCAAATTGTTCCAATATGAGATACAACCCATGAGTCTAAAACCTTTATTTATTTTGTTTCTCCAAACGTTTATGCCTTAGTATAATTTTTTTAAATTGTATTATATCGTTATGTCATTGTGGACATGCAAATGTTTATACGATACACGCATGTCATTTATAAGTGTATTACGATTCTCGAAGACGAACCGAGAACGCTCTCAACATCCACATTGATGTTCGAACCACCTTGCGGAGAGGAATCGTAGTCACCACCTGATTGAAAGATTGACACATGATTTAAGCATAATCACCATCACTTAGATTGGAAAAGACATGGTCGTATTCCATATGTGTCCCTATCACACATATTAGAAGAAGAAATTGAAGAAAGTGCACATGATATATGTAAAGGGTGAACAGAAAATTGATGGTTGAAACCATGTGTGAAAGCGAGTGTCTCTATTACAAATCTAGAGAAATATGTATGTCTCGAATTAGGTGAATGCGTTGAACACACGTGACGTACGTTATAATGGAGTACATTATGTATTACATTAAGGTGAAGGAGGAGTGTAAATGATATGGGAGTGATATGTAGACGTACCTTACTACATATACGATGAACTCCCCTATGCATTAATACATAGAGATGCATGTTGTTTCGCCGAGGCATTACACGCCATGTTGTATATGCCGTCGTCAAGACGAAAGACTCAGAGTCTCAAGATCCAAGGCCAGAATAACACACACCGTCCGCAAGAGAGTCTCTACATACGATGCAATTTGTAAACATTAGGAGACTCCGTGAGACGCACGCGGCGTATGTATCATCAAGCGTACGTCGTCTATTAACTTAGAAACTTGGATCTGTTTATTAAGAAGCTTCGAGAAAGCTTCAATAGACGAACCTCAACGATGTGTTTTGTCATTTACGGGTTGAGGGTGTTTGAGTAGATGTCATCTGTTAAAGTTTAGGTTATAGCAACAGCAACGGCTGGTAATTCAGTACGACGAATTCTCTTGGTGAGGAAGCATCGTATCCGATCCTAACATCTATCAAAAGATCCGGCTCTGCGCAATAACCCGACCTGCGGAAAAACCTATCTTCAGACGCCACGATACGTTCTCTTACGGCATATAGTGCAACTATCAGCAGAAGCTTGGACGACAGCTCCCTCTCACGGTATAATGTGTAACTACCTTCAGGAGCTTGTACCGAAGAGCAACCTCACGTCAGACGGCAAAACTGTCTCCATTACGTCGCCTAACCTCGTACTCAAACGCCATCACACGGCCAAATTGTGAACACTCCCGTCAACTGAGAAGTCCAGCGCCACCTCGCGGCAGACGACGGAAGTCCTCTTACCAACCACCAAATTATTGAAAGTCGTGAGTTGTACAAAGGAAACTGACTGTTGACATAACTTCTTGTAACCCTGGTGCTTTAGTTTCTATTACTTATTTATACTCAAACTGCAAAATAAACCTTGTCCTGTTTCCTACATAACCTGAGTATTTATTTTGAAAGGAGGAATCTTGTTGCGAAACAAGTCTCCGTATCATGACTTGTGAAGCAATTAAAATCTCTTCCCTGACACCTTGGTTAGCACGTGACGTCTGCGATGGTATATGCGTGCCGGTTCATGGAGTTCTCGAGAGATACCACACTGCACATTGTCGAGTGTCTTTTTTTAAAATTTGTTGTCATTTTATGACTTCAGCATCTCAAGGTTCTATTTCTATTTTCATAATTTCTCCGCTAAGCTCTCTGTGCCCCGCCGCTTCTAAAGGGAGTAAATGACGTAAACTCGCGACGTGCATATTTCGATAACGCCAATATTTATATTTTCGAGACGCTGACAAAACGTGATCATTTCTTGGAACTTTCGAGTTGGATCAAACAGCAACAGTGAATAGAATGTATTATATACACTAAAGACTACGACAGGTTTTTTCTTTTACTAAAAATTAAGTTTTTATTTTGTTAAGAATGTTAGTACAGGTATTTTATGCTAACGTTACACAAAATGAAAATGTATGTAAAAGTTTGTAAGAAACACCTAACAGATAAGGTTGAACATTTTTTAATCTTCTAAAATTTTTTAATTGTACGTAAATTTAAAAAATTTAAAAAGGTAAAATGTAATAAATCTCTGTATTCATAACAATGTTTGCAATAATGAATTGTAAGTTCATTAAATAATGTAGATAAATTTTGTGAATATTATAGAATATTTAAACTCTGTATTCATATTGTGAATATGTTGAGTCTGCAAGAAGTGTTGTTAATTGACATTAGGTTTATTATGTACGTATTATTAATTTGAGCCTATTATTGTGTCTGATTTCATTAATTCTTAAATAGCTCCTATTAAGAGATCAATAAACCTCGAAACGAAGACGAACCTGTAATCTACTTTATTTAATAAAAGGGAACCTGGAAAATCTTTATTAAACGTTTATTTAGAAAAGAGTAATTTTGTAAGTTGTTTGGTAGCTTGTCTATAATTACGACATATAGTAGGTAGAAAGATCTTGTTAGTTATATTTTTACACACTATTTAAGAAGCTTGAAGCTTATATCAATTCCTTCAATTAACTCGATATGCTCCACGTTGACGTCGAGTTTGCTATGTGAGTAATTTTTTATACTTTTAAAATATCTTCTAAATTCCTATTTATAGCACATTTTTTAAACGCAAAAAAAGAAACGTGTCACCGAGGCACTTCATTAATGATGGTTTTCATCTGAGTGACTCTTTTCCACTTTCAGAGAAAACTTTAATGTCTCACGTAAATAATTGTAGGTCACAATCTAACAATGTTTGTTTATTTTTATTTAGGTATAAAAGTCTTATACCGAGGTTCGAGTCATTTGCACCGCTTTTTCTCCTGTGACTTAGGTGAGGGAACTGAGAAGGAGAGATGTTTATTCATAAAATACGCTTTGTGTAAATATAGTGACCAGAGAGGAATCAAAAGACCACGTAAAATTTGAGGGACCAATGCAATATAGCCGAATATTTCTGTCGCTGTAGACTCGTGGATCATTGGCTCATGTCAGCAGAGTCTTAGCGAGTTTACATTGGGATGCTGCTACCGACATCAGCCGATTTGTGGAACCAGTAATTGAAATGTCAACTGATGTACACAGAGGATCTGATCTCTTAACCTTTGACCGCACGGAGGCCGTCTGAATTTACTTTTCGATCAGTTTATAGCAGCTTTTGTGGGAGTACCACATAAACGTAAATCTTACCACCAGAAATCGATGGAGTTACGGTATGTCAACCCCTGCAGCAGACATATGATAACACTGCCCTTTCGCTTCATTGCTTCAATCTCTTTACAATTCATTCGCCGCGAAAACTATGAGAATAATCGACAGTAACATTAATGTCCACCAAAATGTTCTTGGTGAGTGGTGGAAGCAATAAAATACTACTTAATATGTTGCAACACATATTTATCCTCTATGACCAATAACAATAGCTGGAGACTGAAATTTGAGAGTAATGGGTGAGTCATGATGTGCCGTGTAGGGAATTTGTCGACCCAGGTGATAAGAAGAAAATGTAGCCAAATTAAAACACAAGTATTCAGTTTCAATCACCACAGTGCTATCTATGTAGACATGAAATAAACAGAAAAGTACAAAAATTCGAATCGCATGTTTGAGTAATTATATACAAGAGGTTAGATATTATGCAGAAAGGTTCACAATTTTCGTCACAATTCAGAAGAGTCCAAACTTTTTTAGCAAGCATCACCAAACACTTTGTAAAGTCTATTTCTTGCAAGATATTAATTCACAACCCGGGTATCAGAAATCAATTTATTAAAATGGCACGAATACATTCTGTCGTAAAGCAGATGGATCATGTCGGAAAATCTATATTGTGAAGCGTTATATGTGATGGTATCGCATGGTACCCCTTGTATACTGGACACACACCACTATTTACTTGGAACAGTCGTTGGAACCAATCTGGAACTGTAAACGTTGGCATTAATACACAAACTCTAGTGACGAATATTAGACTCTTTCTAAATTAAGCTTTGAATAATAATAATAATAATAATAATAATAATAATATAAATCCAGTTTAACATATTAACATAACCCAAAAACCTGTTCCAACAGATAAATTACGAAATTGCATCCAAAGCCACAACCATCCTTGTTCTCTTTCGACGTACGAAGTGTTCATATTAGTTATTAATTAAAAGACAATTTACAACATTAATAAAGTGTATTTTTTCACAATATTTCTTGTCTAATTTTAGTAGTGTCACTTGTACCTAGTAGTTCTTGAAACGTGTTAAGTAACTTTAAAATAATACCTTAACGGAATAAGTGCTTGTGAATCTGGAGTCTTTCATTTTTTTGTTCGTTTAACTCTTTAATTACTTCAAAATTATGTATAAAATGTTATTCATTGAATATCTTTCATTCTAAAACAGGATAAAAAAGCACTTATATGAAAGTTTCACTTATCGTTATCAAATCTTATGAATTATTTTTAATTATTGTTATCTGGCATTTTTCTACTTTATTGACCTAGTTCAAAAATAAACACAATGCTTGTTTTTCTTTGACTGATAATTAATGAATAATATAAAATATATATTTGTATATTTGAGATAAGTCCCACATATTAATAAATTTTTTCATCTTGTTAATGTTCCTCACGCGCTGATTGTTTTGAAACATCACTTCCAGTCAAGTTATTTTGATTACTATATCATTTTAGAATAAGAAATACTCTTATAATATTGTCTGTGTTTTGAACATTACTTAAGTTTTCCCATCGTATTTCGAAATTTTCTTTGTCTTTCATTCGAGTAATTTGTATGAACTGATAGAATTAGAATAAGAGTTTCCGTAACTCTTGAGTGTTTAGGACTTAAGACCATCAACGTTTCAATGTCTGAACAGTAGCGGACTACAGTCATCGTCATCTACGTAGGTCTTAGCGTAATAGTCTCTTGAATTGGATGAATATTAAGGAGGGAAGCTTTGGATTTGTTAGGTTTTCAGCGCTATTCTCCTGCGATGCGGACAAAAGCTCCTCTGCTTCGTTCGACCAATCGCAGGCAAACTTGAAACTGCTTCCTTATTTGGCAGAGCAATAGCCGACTAGTACTCGTGAAGATAACCCTATTAATTATATTACGCCGTTAAATATTTTAGTACGCCGCTATTAAATAAATATTTCTTAATTTTATATTATACACGTCTTGGATTTTCGTTACAAAAAAATATTATTTGTTCTCAACTTCAATAAACTTCATTATTCTCTGTATTAAAATGTCATTTCTTGTTGTTGTCTCATAAAGCTCTCCTAGGGAATAAACAAAAAATTAAACTTCTCCGCATCAAATATTTGCTTCTTACTGGAAATAAGCATTGTTTTTATCATAGAATTTGGATATCATCACAAGTTATCGTATGGAAATTTAAAAGTCGAATCAGGAATTACATATGAATATTCCTATAATTTCTAACCATTTTTCTTTGGTGTAAATAACTGAAAGCTCATTGACGTAAAGTGATGTGTATTTTTTTATCGCTATTTCACATAATTTGCAATTCTTTTATACTATTCTATTGTGTCAATCGGAATTTAAGAATTATAAAAGACAATTGTATATAATGTAAATGGAAACTACTAAAGGTTAATTCAAGCGTTATTAATAAAGTATTTAAAAAATTACATTAAAAAAAATTTGATCCCACATATAACGCTTTGTCTAAAATATTGCAACGTAAAACAACACACTCAGAAAGTAATATCACGAAAAAGGTAGATATCAATAAATATAACAAAAACACTAATAACTTTTTTAAGGTATTAAAATGAAACTGAGTTTTATTCATACTGATTGACTAAGTAAAATGCACGATAAAACATTGCATTTCAATTATGGGAAAACTAAGTAATTTACAAATACAAGATAAATAGTCCAGAACATAGTGTAGAATAAAAATTTATATTGCATTTAGTTGAGTATCTCTCATACTCTCAGATATAAATTACATCGTTTTCTCTAATTTCCTTCATTACTTTACCTTTTATAGTTTCTTTTTTTTCTTGTTTCTTTCTTTCTTTCTTTCTTTCTTTCCTTCTTGCTTTCCTACCTTCTGTTATACATTCTTTTCTTTCTTTTTCATTTTCTTTCTTTTGTTTCTTCTTTCCTTTCTTTTTTCTCTTCTTCTTTCTTTTCTTCTTTCCTTCCTTCCTTCCTTCCTTCCCTCTTTCCCTAATTCTTCCTTTCTTTCTTTTTTCTTTTTGTCTCACCGTTTTTCTATTTCCTTCTTTATATTTTTCTTCTTCTTTTCCTTCCTGTACACATATAAATATTCTAGGAAAATAATTATAAGCCATTCACGTTAATTTCAAAAGAGTACCACCTTTATTTTTGACAAATACAGAAATTATTTGATACAAATATAATAATAAGTACAATAATGATGATTTATTCATCATTTAGAATATTAGCATCGATATTGAGTATTATTTATTGATTTCAACAGCAGGGGACGAACATGGTAATTTAGATGCATTCTTAACGAGTATATAACTTTTTACGAACTAACATGAATATTTATATTTGTGAAGATAAACGTATTAATTTTACATTAAGCATTATATTTACAGTATAAGTTAGCAGCGACGCAGTTGACAAGATACAAATTTAAATACGAAGTTATTTTAACTTTGTTTGTTTCAGCATTCCAGATTCAGGGTCATCTTTTAGAACTTGTTATTTTAAATTTAGAAATCTCAAGTATATAACATATTTTTTTACCATCAGAACAATAGAGAATTTAATATTTTCAGAAGGCGCTGGACAAAAATATGAAATTATACGAATGATGTGTTTCATTGGAATAATTATGTGATTTATGCGGTGTAATAAAATGGCGTCATAGTTTTTACTGCCTCTTCAAATACAAATTTAGATTGCAAAAGGGTTCATCCCGAACAGACGACGGAGAAGCGAATGAAACGTCACTTTTGTTTAACAAATAGAACGTAGATTTAAAGTAGCTTTAAAACTTTCATTACTTATTTAATTTCTTATTCCATAACCTGAAATAATTCAATTTTAGAATACCTTATGTTATCTTATCAGACGACATCGTGTTTTTCAGTGGAAGGGGAACTTGTCTTACACGAGCTTAGCAAAATAAACCTTTCCAAAGTATTCTACCCCCACGTGTCATCACGAGCACTCCGTTAGGGAAAAGTATTTGCGTTGGTGAAAAGTGCCAATATCAGTGCCACGGTAGTTGGAGAGCAATGTGGAGTAAGTTGGAGACTGCTTGCAAGGGGGTTCAACAATATCGTGAAACTGGGGAGGTAAAACGGCGTCTTGGTACTGGATTGTGGCGAGTGTGTACCAAAACCCATTACGCCTTTTTAGTGAACCAGGATAAGGACAATCCTTTCGGCTCTTCGGAACTGTTAAGGCGCCTGTATAATTTTCCCGGATGCGCGAGAACAGTTAGAAACCCTCTGAGAGATAATAGCCTTTGATCTGGGAGGGTAGCGACAAAGAAGGCATTTTCTGAGAAACACAGGATGTGTTGGTTAACATTTGCCGAGAAAAACAATAATCGTAATAGGGGAAACGGGATTTTGTCAGATGAGAGTGTTTTTTCTCAGCAAATGACGGACCAGTGCTAATATATCGACCTCATGGATTCCGACACTGTCTGGAGTAATAATAAATTTATTGTCAAAAAAACAGTACAAACTGCGTATGACCACGTGGAGGAAAAAAACTAATTTATTCTCCGGAAACAAGCAAGNAACTAATTTACTCTCCGGAAGCAAGCAAGGGACCATCCCATCAATTCCGATCAAGGGCTCTAAGGCAGAGGCGGATTCAAAAAATTCAGCAAAAATTCCTAGATAAGATAAAAAGAATGCTGCGAGTTATAATACTAATAGAATGTCAATATGTTTGTAATTTTTAAGCAAAAAATTACTCGTAAGTTATNTTTTAAGCAAAAAATTACATGTAAGTTATTATCGAACTATAGATTATTCTGAGTATAGTGTTTAAAAATCATAAGAATTGAAATAACACTAAATTCACGATTTATTGTTACAATAGACACGCCCCTAGACAAAGCCTAGAGAACCTGTATAATAAATTTGCCTCTACCAGAAGGAAAACCGGAGAAAAACTCGGGGCAGGATGGTCTTGAGTATGTGAAAGAGAGTGCACGATCTGGACGCGTATCTCTGGCGTGTTGGGGCTATATACGTTCCCGCGGTGTATGCGTTCTTCACAGAATACAAGGTCGTCTTGAAAGCATCAGTATCTTTATATCTTGCGAGATATTGTTATCCCTTCGGTGTGGAAATGTATCCTGCTAAAGAAATATTTTTTCAGCATAATAGTTCATCTGTCCAAACGTCTCCTTTGGAGGAGGAATGGATTGCAGAGCTGTAGGAAGTGGAAATTCTCCATTGGTCCCCGCATACTGCTCACCTCAACTCAATCGAAGACGTGTGGGCGGTGATGAAGCGTGGCAAGGTCGAAAATTGGCATAGTTCATCGCCCACAACCACTGATGCGCTCTGGGATGTTGTATGTGAAGCGTGGTAGGAAATTGCCAACTGCACAACTTTTGTGACAACCTTAGTTAACTCAATCCCTAGACCGTTGAAAGACGTGATAGACTGTGAAGGGTATTGGACTCATTTAGTAAGTAAACAAAAAAGTCCTTTTAAGGGCTCAAAAAATAGAAACAAAGACATCAACAACATAGCGAGCAACAAACATAGGAGATGTTTATAATTTAAAGTTAAATTTTGAAAGTTAAAAATAAAAGTGTGTTTGAATCAGATAAATTCACTTCTCACATTCCATTTAGAGAGCAATTTAGTAATGTGCCAAACAACCTGTGTAAGACGTGTCATTAATACTTCTTGATTCTATGAGATTAAACTATAAGATATTTTTAATTATACGAAAGATATTTTAAAACAAAAAAATTATATTTGACCCGTTCTTTAATTGTTATTGATTTTTATTAGAGTAATGCGGCTATGATTAATTTTGTTGTTCGTTCTACCGCGTCTAAAACTATCCTTGAGTAATAATGACGTAAATGAATTTTTCTTCGTCTGTTTTTCTTCTTAGCAAGTAATTAAATTCGTATAGTATTTAATTGCTACGAATACTGTTATTTTAATTCAATAAGTGCACAAAACTTTCTTCTTTATTAACTGTTTTGCTTTATATGTATAATATGATAAATTGAGATGCTATATAAATGTATTTTTATTGAAAATATTGTTTGGATGTAAATTAGACAACTTAAGGCATATCCATTTCCTAACCAATATTTTTATTACAATCAAGTGTACTTTTACATAGTGCATGCTTTACATATTTCGGTTAGCGTTTTAACCAATGCTAAGGTGTATTAACATATAACACTTACTTTTTAGTCAGAATTAGAAACTCTCGAATTGCTTTTTGTATTATTGTTTTCCTTAAATTTTTTGTAGAATGATTTGCTGTTTAATTTTATAATTGAGAAGTCATATATATCTTAAGATGACATTAAAATTTAGAGAATGATAACATTTATTAATGTAAAAAATATAAAATATATTTTAGTTATAGAAATCCAAGACGTGTATAATAACATACAAAATATTTCTTTAATAGCGGCGTAATAAAACATTTTCTATCGTTACGTTTCAATAGAAATATATTCACTGGTACTAGACCTCTATTGGTCTTCCATATATAAAAGCAGTTTTACGATTACATGCGATTGGTCGAACGAAGGTGAGGAGCTTTTTCCCAATCGCAGGGGAGTGGCGTTGCAAACCTAACAAATCCAAACTGCTTCGGGCGCACGACTTTTATATTTTCATGAGCATTTTTATTATTTCCAAAGTATACAAATAATGTACCAAGTGTGGCAATGCATTTCAAATCTTCCTGGATGTAGCCGAATAGCATCAAAAGCATTGGACCAGCTCTTTAAGTGTCTGCACAACAAATCCTTCAGCATTGTTTCTGTCCCCTTTTTCAGATTTACTAGAACAAAAATGGAGCTTCTTGGGCACGTGCGACAGTGGACAACGAGAATCTCAGCTTCCAAAGACCTTGGATGTTGTTGGCGTTCCTGTCTTGTTTATAATATTTATAAATCTGTTGTAAGAGAAGCAGTTACGAAGTGTGTTTGACCTTGTAGAGGACAATAAACTAATTTATTCTCTGTAATTTGGCTAGGGACCATCCTGTCAATCTCGACCCTAACATTTCAGGACATTCCCGAAAACTCTAATAAAGTTGACATTGATCGAGTCCAGCCTTAAATTTTCGCAATGATGTCCAATTGAGTAAACGACTTTGATTCCTCGATAACTCACGAACAAAATGTTGGAAATAACAAATAAGGAAGCGAGATAATTGAGTTTAAATACATTTGGAATAGAAGCCTAGATCTGAGAGCCAAATTCATTTAGACCGCAAGTTTCCCTTCCAGTTTCTAAAAACTTTTTGGAAAAATTACTATCATTATGTAATATCACGACAAGCACCTCATTTTGTTATAAACTTCAAATGTGTATAAAAAATATTCTCCATGTCTCTAGGAAATAAGGAAATGGCAGTGTATTTAGAGTGAAAGGCAATAATTCAGGCATATTGCAATTTAATTTGCAATGCGGGTGGTATTTGCCAATCTTAAAAATGTCTTGAAAAAATGATTTGTATTAATATTTTTGATAATTATAGCTACGAGAATTGATACTAAGGCGTTGTTTTTCCAAATTAATGATTATCAGGTTTCTAATGAAAAATTCTCAATAAAGGGTTCCTAATGATAGTTTAGTACTTAAAACTGTTGTTAAGAAATATCATTAAAAATTGAAATGGGGCACATTACATACTTTTTATCTTAGTCTCAGGTGACATGTGCAACAATGATCTGATATTTTAATAGAAAGTTTCCCTTATAAAAAGTATAGAGTTAAAATATTAGCTGGTGTGAGAAACTGGAAGGAATGTTAATAAAATTGTAGCGTAATACCGAAAGGTTATCAGTGTTTATTCTACTGCAAATTTATATTGTCTTGCGGTCAGGGAATTTTAATGCAACAATAATACCGATCAAAATACATGTCGGTTCAACTTTAGGTCCTTTTGTTTCATAGTAAGATTTATATTTCATGTTTCGCCACTCTCTAGTTTAAATACGAGTTGTTCTTATTTATAAATTCTATGCTCGAACGTAGAAATTATGAGAAAATTTAGAGAAAGAAATTCACATATCTCTTGAACATGTGGTTATTTTAATGTTATTTTATTGCTTCCTTGTATCACAACTTTTTTACCCGCGCAACCAATACCTATATTTCAAACGATATTTTGTAAATTCTTTTATTTATATATAGTGTTTTAATATTGTTTGTCCTACCTCTTTTTTTAATATCTGGAACACTTTCTTCATCCCAGTATTTAATGTTTGATCAGTAACGTGTATCAATTTCTCAATTGTCTCAGATAATCCATTTAACTCAGTGGTTCCTGCATCTTCATCAATATTCGGTCCTTCTTCTCCTGCACATTTCTACTACAGATCTGCAGCAAATTCTTCTCATAAATCAAGAGATGAAAATCGTTTCCTGACTTATCAGTCCTATCTTCTAACATATTCACAATCCACTTGCCGAACTTATTAATTTATTTTTATTTCAATATATTTGACATACTGCTGCAGATTCTTTTGGATTTTCTCAAATCAAACGTCGCTCCTTTTTTTGGACGCAGATCATTCTTGTCACCTTTATTGTGATATTTTTTTCCAGACATTTTGAGTTTACTCTTACTGTCATTCAGTAGGTTTCCAGAAAATCCCATTAACAAAATTTAATGTCCCACCTCAGTTTTGTTTTTTTGTATTTTCCCTACACTGAAAAGTTTCCATATTCATGAACTTAGAGAAGTTTACAATGTTTTTCTTCCGTGTTCTAAGATAATTGTAGATCAATCAACTTGAGAAGAAGAAACATTATCTCCTTTCAAGTCTCTAAATCGTCTCTACCAATCCATTTTCTGTACTTTCAAGAATATTTGTCTAATGGTGTAAAATTATGATTTAAACATTTTTGGTTGTCTCATAGATTGCGGTGATCCTTACCGCCAGGTAACAGATTAATCATATTACGTCGAATGAAAATGGGAGACGTGACCGGGGTTCGAACCCGGGACCTTGAGCTCTGCAATTCGGTAGGCGCATGAGCGCGCAGAGCTCAAGGTCCCGGGTTCGAACTCCGGTCCCGTCTCCCATTTTCATCCGACGTAACATGATTAATTTTTTGTTGTATTACGAGGTTAAATAATTGTATGATTCCGTTCACCGCATTTAATTTGTTACGCAATTTTGGAAGCTAATTACTAGAACGTTTTTTTAGTGTTCTTTACGGTTAGTTTAGTCATTCGTCGATGAATTTAGTGTAAATAAATATTGAATTATTTCTTGTTTTGAAATATTGTTTATCTCTCAAAACGGGTAAGACGTTTTTAAATTCGTATAATTTTCCCCCACCTTTTTAGACCATTGCATACATCCTCATAACACACTAATTTGAAGTTATAGTACTTCTCCCCGACAATAGTTCGTGTTGCTATCTTACCATTCAATATACTAGTCCATCACATTTCGTCCCCAAACTGCTTGTCAGTATATCAATAACAAACGGAATTGTGCTTTATGAGTTATGAATAGGAACATATTTTGCTTTTATTCACTTCAAGTTCCTAAAAATACAAGTCATCTTTCTTTTAAATACGCGCAATGACCCTTCCTTATTTGTACATCCATTAACAATTCGATTCCTGATGGGGCGAAATAATTTGTAGCTTGTCACATTAATGTCCCAGTTCATAATAACTCCTTGTACTAACTACTTCTACTAAACCTTCCACAAGTGTTTAGTTGTTGGTAAACCCAGCCAAGTGGATCACCTACTAACAATAACTAATCACCCAACTCCTTCCTCCTATAGCTCCATGTAGATAAGCTTCAATAAAACGCTACATTTCCCATTTACAAATGCAACAAATAAATTTTTCTTAAAAAATTGTCTACACTCCATTCTCTCGACTAATTCTAACAGTTGCTATCGCCACTCACATAAGGAACGGACAATTTGTAAGTCTTCAAACGCCATTTTACCTTATATTGTTTTGCAAAACAATTATTATCTTCAGAAAATTTTATCAAAATCTGGAACTATAATGTACTGCTATCAATTTCGCACAAAACGCACACATAATCAGAAGCAGTTATGAGACGCGTATCGTAACCGTTTATTGCCGTTCGTATATACAGTTCATGACAATATTGTTGGTGCGTTAACAAATCACTCATCCACGAACTGGTACATTAAAGGCTATCGATCACGCCAGAAAGGTTTAAAGACTTCCTTTCTAAAAATATTAAATTATTTTTTGTAGTGAGATAAAAGATCCAGTTTACTCACGTCTGTGGTACAAAGAGTACACATTGGCGTCTCAATGCTTTAAAGAAATTTAAGAGTGTATACGGTATTTTAGCATTAATACTAGTAATATTAATTTCAATAACACATCTATAATTTCACACCGAAAACCTTTTGTAAATTTTTTTTCTTCAAATTTTGATGCTTGCGTTTCTGGAGTCGGAGTGATGAACCCTATTTCACTACAAAATAAAAGCAAATTGTAAATTATTATACAGATTTACTAGAACTAACGTATAAAATATTAATTTAATTAACCCTTCTATTTACGAATTAGTAGAAAGAAAGTATTTTGCACAAAACATACTAAAATGGTTGGTTAATGTACGTATAAACTATATGTGTTAGTTGGTGATTTCTTTACGGAAATTATAATTGAAAATATCAAATTCACGCATTTTACATAGAATATACTGAATTTCATTCTGATAATAAATCAAATTAATATAATATCCAGAAAAATAACTTGTCTACTCTTTTGCCCTTAAAGTTATTACAGGGCCATTTTTTAATTATTATTATTATTATTATTATTATTATCAACAATAGTTTTGAAACTCACCCTCCTATTCGCGGCTTTGGTTTTGATTTCCCCCTACAAAAATGAAGAATAAATTTATTCAGTTGCCAACGTAAAATTATGCATTATGGCACGTACACTAATAGTCTTGTGACACTACTGTAAGTACATTCCTTTCGCACTAGTCTTCATATTGTCACAATACTGACAAATACGTTATGATTGCTAGTTTTTACTGTGTCAAGTCTTTTGAATCAATTTTTGAAACTAGTGACTTCATTCAATTTGCATATTCTGAAAAAACAAAATTAGCTGATCAATATTCAAATCAAATTAAGATATTAAGGTACTATTCTAATATTTATACGATTAATATTAAGAATAGAAATTAGATGAAAATTGAAAATCGAAACTACCCAAATCTATTTTTAATAAATGATCATAAGAATCTATTTGATCTATCCCTTTTTATGCGTAATCCATGCGATTCCACTTTCCTAAATCTATACAAGAACGAATAGGAATTGTTACAATTCCAACGAACAAAAAGCGGGAAATCCAGTTTCCTCCAAGTGATTACGAAACGAGTTAAGATCTGTTTAAGTAGATAAATCACATCCTTCGAAATGCAATATTTGACACAGAAACTAATATAATGTTTCTTATTTTTTCATTTCTTACAAAAATATACATACAAATTACAATCTTAAATTTTTAAGTTTAAATAGGTAGTTAATATAAAACCTGAAATAAGTAACGCGTTACTACCTGAATTCAATGTCAATTTGTAAATAATGATATTTCAATTCAATATACAAATAGTATAAACATATTTACAAAAGATAGTTAAATAAGAGAAATAAATTATAATGTAAAATATACCAGTTTTGCCATAGAAATAAAGATTAAAATAAAATCCAATTATTTACAATACTAAAACAACAACATATAATTGACGTAATGCCTTGGAAGGTCTTCTCAACATGTCTCCGCCTGGAACAAAAGAAAGAGACGAAGCGGCAGAATCACGGTTCATTTGAATCAGTAGTTTCAGCGCATATTACTCTCTCTTTCATCTCCCTCACATAGCTTAGGAACTGACCCAGGGACTGCACTACAAATCCTCTATTGTCCCTCATTATCGCAATGGCTAAATCTACGTTAATGTGATAATTTTGGAATGCACCAACTTGGATAAAAGTTCGTTTTTGATCTGTTTTCGGGCAAATGTGAATCCAATCTTCATTTTGCTTATCGCAAAGTGGGCAAATAGAATCTCGATCCCCCCTCAGTTTTCTTAATTTCCACCCTCCTACGCGAAACCATCCGTAACCCGATCGTTCTTTTGATTTGAGACAGTCAATGTATGGTTTTCTGCCCCATTGTCCAGCTACTAAGGTTTGCACGATAAGTGACCTCTTTTCCAGTCTGTTAGTTTCTATTTCACGACGGTATAAGTCTTGGAGTTTTCTCTTAATATTTTTTAGGTCGTTTAACGATGGACTATTCTGACTCACACAAGTGATTCCTGCTTTATGAATTAAATTTTTAATTTGCCTGTGCCATTTTCCTTCTGTATTACAATGATAAGACTGAGTTACAAGTGTGTTCCTGGTACCTGCCTTTATCGAAAGTCAATAGTTAATTGCTCTTAAATGTAGAGTTAGTTCAATGGGGAGCAACCCAAATTCCCATAAAATGCAACTGTTAACTGTGTATTGAGTAAAGCCCGCTACCATTTTAAGATATTTCGTTTGAAGCGAGTTTAAAATATCGTTATTCCCCGCGCCCTATATTTCCACTCCGTACGCAATTCCCGGAATGAGTAGAGACTGAAACATTTTATCCATGAGCCTTGGTGCAATTTCAGGAATTGTAATTTTTGATTTTGTTATTGTACTTAAAATGTATTTGCTTTCGTCGAGCTTTCTCCGTATGTCTCGTCGAATTTACGTTCATACAGATGGTTACTCCTAAATATATGTATTCTTTAACGTTTTCTAGCGTTTCTCGTTTATACGACCAAGTTTCATTCTTACTGTAGACCCACCCATTTTTAAAAGTCATGGTTTTTGTCTTATTAACGTTAACTTTTAGTTTCGTTTCTTCGCAGAAAATTTCTAATTCATCTAAACTTCTTTGTAAACCTGCTTGTGTTTTTGAGAAAATAATCAAGTCGTCGGCAAAAAGGAATGCTGGTATTGTAATATTTTCATCTCCGATCCTGGGTGCATCTGCATTTACCGTGGTTAATCTATCTACAAGTCCATCTATGAATAGTATGAAGGGAAATGGGGAAAGTACGCAACCTTGCTTTACACCTCCTTCCACAGAGAATGTATGTTACACAATCTGATTATAATCTCACGCATGCCGTGTCTGATTTATACATCCCTTGAAGCATTTTTAGGAATTTTGTGGAGATTCCTTTACTTTCTAGAGTATACCAAAGTATTTCCCTATTAACGGTATCAAATGCTTTTTCAAAATCCACAAAAGCACAAAATAGCTTACCTCTTTTCACGGAAGTTGCCTTTTCCGCCATTGTGGTAGTTATAAAAATGTTGTCTACTGTACTATAGTTATTTCTGAATCCTGCTTGCAATGCTGTCACTTTTCCTTCTTTTTCTATCCATTTATTTAACCGAACATGAAGAATTTTGCAAAAAATCTTAGCTATTGTATTAATTAAGGAAATACCTCTATAGTTAATATGATCGTTAACGTCACCTTTGTTTTTATAAATTGGATAAATTATTGATGTGTTCCAAATTTCAGGAAATGTGGAAGTGTCGTATAAAGAATTGAGCAAATCCATGAGAATTGGGGCAATACTAGAATTTATTTCCTTTAAAAATTCCACTGGAATACCATCAGAACCTGTTGCTTTGCCAGACTTCAAATTCCGTACCACATCTTTTATTTCATCAATATTTATTGCACGGTCTAAATCTGTCACTATTATTTGGTGTTTGATAAAATGACCCGTCCGTTGTATACACTGATTCCGGGAAAGAAGTTGAGCAAAGTGCATTTCCCAACTTTACGCCTCTATACTGTTCATGCAACTATATCTACATCGTAATTTATTTATAGTATCCCAAATATTTGCAACATTTTTACTGTGAATAATGCTTTCAATTCTTTCCGCTTCCGAATTCTGCCATTGTTGCTTAGCTGTGTTAATTATTCTTTTATAGTTTTTTCTCAAGTGTACGTATTTTTGTCGTAAGCTTTCTCCTCCCCACCAAATGTAGAATTTTAATGCATTTTCAGCATCTTTTTTCGCCTGTCTACAATCTATGTTGAACCATACCGCTTCTCGAGTGTTGTGTCTTTTCTGTGCGCGTACTCGCATGTGTGAACCTGCTTTCTGTAGAGTGTTTCGTAAAGATTCTGTCGCGGCATTAAGCTGTTCAAACTGCAACTTCTTTAGAATATCTGCGTGTAAGTTTCCGCGATTCCTTTCAAAGTTCGCTGCAAATTCTACCCTTTTTTCATGGCTCCATTTAAATCGTTTAATTTTTGACAATCTCTTTGATTGTTGTAGTACTTGTAAACTATTTTTATATTTTAAGGTTAAACAAAGTGGCATGTGGTGGGATTCTATTCTTTGACCTACACGAAATTTATCTATCCACTGTATAGTTTTAGGACACGCCAAACCATAATCAATTACGCTCTCTGCATTTCTATTAATATACGTTAAATTTCCGCATGCGTCATCCCCATAAGAACCATTCAAAATATCTAAATTATGTAAATTGCACAGCTCTAGTAATTCGCTTCCCTCGCCATTGCTAACTTTATCTTTACTTTTTCTAATTATATTATTATTAACATGGAGATTTTCGTTCATAGGTGCGTCTGGTATTCTTTCATCTATTCTTGAATTAAAATCTCCCATTAATAAAAGTCCAGCATTGGGATTCCTATTTTTCAGCGTATTTAATGTTTGGTCTAACTCGTCATAAAAGGAACTATTATGGTACACGGATCGTTGTGGGTGTCTATAAATAATTAAAATTAATATCTCCATACCCGTGCATTCTAGTTTAACGCATATGGAACTTTGCAAATTTATATTTATTTCTCGGAAACTATAATTTGATGAATTCTTGCAATAAATTGTGGCTCCACCTGGGTTCCTTCCATGCAATCCTTTTCTTTTCAAATATTTCGTAAAAGAAGTATATCCATTTAAATTAACCGAGTCTCCGTCTTTACACCACATTTCAAGTAATCCAATTACAGAGAATTTTTCAAGGAACTCACGAAAACTTCCCTGAATCAGTTTCCTCGTCAATCCTTCAACGTTCCAACACAATACATCTAATACATGCCCTTCGTCCTACTGGCGTGTCGCGGACGTACCTTGCTGAACTGCAAGTGCCACAGATCTTGTCACCCGTCCTTGCGGTGGGGGAGGTACATACGGCGGCCGGTTGGTAGCCGACAGGCGTGGTGCACTTACCGCATTCCGCGTTGATGACGCCCTGGCGCTGGCTTGCCGTCGCCCTGCCGCGTGCTGCTGAGGTGGAGACACCGGGGGTGAGTGGCGTTGCTGTGTCGGCGGTCGCACCGGCGATGTTGCCGCGTCATCTTTTTTTTTTTTTGGGGGGGGCTTTAGGGCTCGTCAACATCGAGGTCATTAGAGCCCGCGACTGGGGCTGGGGTGTCTCCCTGATTCGCCTTCTTCAGGGCCTCTAGCGTGTAGCGCTTCCCATCCACCACAAGTGTACCAAAGCGCAAGTGTATCCTGACATCCTGCAAAAAATGCCCGAGTTCTTTGCGTGTCTGCCGCACGGCGAAGGAGAAGTCCTCCGCGAGGCGAACACCGCGGAGAGATTCCTCGGTCGCCTCACGCAAATAACGAGAAGCTCCCATTAAGAGTTCCTCTCTCTTTTTATAAGAGGCCAATTTCACCACTATTGGCCTCTTGCCTATCCTGTGGCCCACACAGTGTGCGCGCTCTATGTTGCACTCAGTGAGCACCACTCCCGTCTGGGCTGCGACGTCTCGCACGAGCCACTCCGAGTCCCTCCATGTTTCGCCCAGTAGGTCATCCAAGCCAAAGACAAGAAGGTTGTTCCTTCGCGACTGGTTTTCCAGGTAGTCAATCTTTCGACACAGAGCTTTATTCTCTGTCTCGAGAGGCGCAACGCGGTGCTCCAGACACTCCACTTTCTGCATGTAAACCTGCCAGATAGCGCAGTGCGCTGCCAGACTCTCTAGAATTTCCTTCTGTCCGGCTCGAAGTTCCTCCAGAGCGGTGTCAATGTTAGTGGTGGGACCAGGGTTGGATTGTATTCCACCTATAACTAATAGAATACCTGATACTTACATTATCCCGGTTACTAACCGAACAAAACGAACAACGCAGTCTAATTGTGAGTTTCCTATTCTTTTTTAAATAAAAAATTATAAATTAGTATTATAAGCACTTATGATAAAAACACAAATCTATAACCCTTACTTAACGTATGTTTTTAAAATCACACTAAAGTACTCTTATGTACACACGTAACGAAGAACGAAATGATTCAAATATAATTCATTTCCGTAAACACTGCAAAACGTCAGCAAAAATAATGACGCACATTGACATGTTAACTAAAATGTACATCTTTCTCAAATTACACCCATATTGTCAGATAATGTCGACGTTTACAATGTAAGCGTAATGGCGGCATGAGAATATTTATTCATAAAGTACCTTTGTTAAGAAGCTGTACAGTTTCGATCTTCACACGTTGGGATAGTCCCTTCTCCTGGCGTAGTGCGGTTCCCTTTACGGTTCTACGAATCTTATTTCCAGGTCAGTATCATCTTCATGTTGATACTACATGGCATTTGTAATGACACGAATAATATTGTTTTGATAACGCTCTATTATCTGGCGATTTCCTTCTTTGTATTTCTAAAATTTGTTGGNTACACATCTTGACAAATAGAAAAAATTCAGGATATTAACTAAATACCTATATAAATTCTCGTAACTATCCATGACTGATTTCGTCAAGGAAACTAAAATAAATTATAGATCTTGAAATCGCATTTATTTTCTCAATAAACTCGCTCCTTGAACGGAAAATAATGGGATAAAAAACAAAAAAACAGAAACTAATTTAATGACACATGTAAATAAAAACTTAAAAACCGTTTTTATAACTTAAAGGAAACAACAAATTAAAGAAAATCAAATTAAGCCTTTAAAAGTTCTTGAAATCTATTAGCTTGTCTCCGTCCCTGGGTATTTTAATGCATATCTGAAGAGATATGAAGAAGGATGTAAATGTGAGATAGGGTATGAGACTTTACACCTCAATCTTTCCACTGCAAATTTTGGAAGGTGGAATATTCATTTTGTGGCACTTACAGAATGATATAAAATAATATGGAGGACTGGAGGATATAAATTGCTAGTGAAGTTAAATATAAAATTGTCAACTAACTGTTTTGGAGACAATAAGAGATGCGATGAAACCAGGAATGAAAATGAGAAGCAATTATAATATGATCGACAAGTAAATCAAACCCTGGGAACATCTTTCAGGAACAGGGTCGAAAGAATTAATGTAAACAAATGAAAAAAGTATACATAGCTAATATTAAGTTACGGCTAAAATTTGTGACGCACTTTTAACCTTATCACTAGGACTGTGTTAAATAAGAGTATCAAGATCAGAAAATATGTAAAGCAATCGTAGTACCATTAAAGAGACGGTGACGAATTTATAGTGAGATCGTCTCTAGACTTTTGTGTTATATTAAAGATTCACACAGGAATTCCAAAATTGGGTATGATATTGGAGACACACCCGAATCTAAATATATAATTAAATCTGTGTATGATATTTCATTCCAAATAAACTGCGATGCATTCACCGTTTGTGTAGAAATTTGAACTGAACTATTAGGTAAGAATATGTACTCGAGTTTTGTGATAAGGTGTGTTTCCGCGTTACATCTTACGGAGAAGAAATGGAAGAAAGATGTGTTTTAAATATTTCTAGAGAGCAGTAACTTCTTATAAGACTACAGCTGGTGAATATAGATCAGGACTTGTAGAACATGTCCGTGTTTTGCACAATTAAAATAATAGTTCAGATATGATCAAATATTAGTTGGAGTTATATGTCTTATCTTTGATCATATATAATACAGAAATATAACTATGTAATACTGGCTTAATTCAAAGAGGCACTGAGACTTGCAAATTGGAAGAGGGAGCTCACATATGTCTGGCGATACTCGGACACGGGGTTACCTCTTCGTTTAATTTGTCACTGGATTTCGAAGAAGATACGTGAGAAGGGATATAAGCGGACGGGTGTTGAAGTTGGTGGGGAACTTCACAGTAAATTTTCCATCTTTGTTCAGATCTCGGTATTACCAATGCTTTGATTTCTCCATTCTAATGCTAATACGGAACTACAGGTTATTATTTTTAACTGACTCGTTATAAAAGCAAATGGCATGAAATATTATCTTCTTCTCCGCACTAATCTATGCGATTTGTTAAATTCATTTTAACCACTTAAGTAAAAAAATTCTTCATAAATTTAAACTACTCGTTTTATTGCTTCCTTGCATCACAACATTTTAACCGCACGACCGCTACCTATATTTTAAAAAATAATTTGTGAATTTTCTAATTTATATCTGCTGTTCTAATACTGTTTGTTCAACCTCTTGCTTTAGAAACGCGAACTTTTTCTTCATCCCAGTAATTAATGTTTCCTCAGTAATGTGTATCAAATTCTCTATTGTCTGATACTCCATTTAACTGCGCAAAAAACCCCTCGTTATTTTCTAACACCAAACTCAGTGGTTCCTGCATCTTCATCATTATTCTGTCCTTCTCGTGTACATTTCTACTACATATCTGCAGCAAATTCTTCTCATAAATCAAGAGATGAAAATCGTTTCCTGACATATCAGTCCTATCTTCTAACATACATTCTAACATAAATAAATATTGAATTATTTCTTGTTTTGAAATATTGTTTATCTCTCAAAACGGGTAAGACGTTTTCAAATTCGTATAATTTCCCCCCACCTTTTTAGACCATTGCATACATCCTCATAACACACTAATTTGAAGTTATAGTACTTCTCCCCGACAATAGTTCGTGTTGCTATCTTACCATTCAATATACTAGTCCATCACATTTCGTCCCCAAACTGCTTGTCAGTATATCAATAACAAACGGAATTGTGCTTTATGAGTTATGAATAGGAACATATTTTGCTTTTATTCACTTCAAGTTCCTAAAAATACAAGTCATCTTTCTTTTAAATACGCCCAATGACACTTCCTTACTTGTACATTAACAATTCGATTCCTGATGGGGCGAAATAATTTGTAGCTTGTCACATTAATGTCCCAGTTCATAATAACTCCTAGTACTAACTACTTCTACTAAACCCTCCACAAGTGTTTAGTTGTTGTTAAACCCAGTTAAGTGGCTCACCTACTAACAATAACTAATCACCCAACTCCTTCCTCCTATAGCTCCATGTAGATAAGCTTCAATAAAACGCTAAATTTTCCATTTACAAATGAAACCAGTAGTGTTGCTCTCTTATTGCTTAGGAAAATCTTAAAACATACGTTGAGCAATTGTCAATTCGGCAAAGTTGCAATAACACATACATGGCATCGAAGCAGGTGAAAGTTCATCTTAGCACAGTTGCCGAAGAGACGACAAAGTTTCTATAAAATAATTTCTATTCATTCTCTCTTTAAGTTTGGATATTTTAGTTTCTTCATGTGTAAATGAAAGTGTTCAATGATATATTTTGTGAGGAATTTTGTGATGTCGTTTAAATATAGAGAATGGTGAAGTTTATTGAAGTCAAGAATATACAAAATATTTTTGTTATGGAAGTTAAAAATGTGTATAATATAAAAAAATACAAAATATTTCTTTAACAGCGGTGTAATGAAACATTTTATCTCGTTACGATTTACCCGCCCCACAATGTCTTCCAAATATGAGCGCCGTTTCAAATAGACCTACAAATAGTCGAACGAAACTTATCCTCTCGAAGGGAAATTAAGAAGAGGGAGGCGTTGCAAACCTAACAGATCCAAAACTGGTCAGAGCGTGGGACTTAGAAAAATAAATGGGCCCTTTTATGTTATCAATCGTGTAAAAGGATGAAACTAGTATACATCGTCGTCTCTATACATTAAAGGAAGTCATTAGTGTATACGATATTTTAGCATTATTACTAGTAATATTAATTTTAAGAACACATCTATAAATCTCATCGAAACATTTTGCAAAATAAGTTTTCCAAATTTTGATGCTTTCGTTTGTGGATCGATATTGTTAACACTGTTGAACTAGAAAATAAAAGCAAAATGTAAATGATTATCCAGATTCATTAGATCTATCGTAATAAATATTTATTTAATTAACCTTTGTTTTTACGTATTAGTAGAAAGAAAGTATTTTTAATTACACATACTAAAAAGGTGGGTTTATGTTCGGAAAAATATGCTTTAGCTGATGATTTCTTTTCCGAAATTACAATTAAAAATTATAATTACACAAATTTTTCATAGAATAAATGTATTTTATTTTTAAAGCATATCAATTAATATATAAGCCAAAAAATGAACAAGAATATTCTTTTGCTCGTATAGTTATTGCAGGGCCATTTTTTATAAATTTATTATTATTATTCTTATTGTTATCAATAGATTTGAAACTTACCTTCCAATTCCCACGACAGGCACAGTTGTCTCACTAAAAATTGAAGAAAAAATTTATACAGGTGCCAACGTAAAATTATGCATTATGGTATGTACACTTAATGGCATGTGACACTACAGTAAGTACATCCCTTCCGCAATGGTCTTCATATTGTCACAATACTGACAAATACGTTATGATTGCTAGTTTCTAGTGTGTCAAGTCTTTTGAATCAATTTTTGGAACTAATTCAATTTGCATATTCTGAAATAACAAAAATGACTGATCTGTATTCAAATCTAATTAAGATATTAAGGTATTTTTCCTATATTTATACGATTAAGATCAAGAATAGAAATTAGAGGAAAATTTAAAATCCAAATGACCCAAAATATTTATAAGTTGTAAATTTTATCACGGGAATTTACTTACTGGATTTAATTCAACTATCAAAAAATGTCCCATTGAAGATGATTTCTAGTAAATCTAAACTATATTTTAACACGTGAATATATATCGTGAATAAGTGATTAAGTTTACTTACTTTAACGTGTCCGGGGGACATGATGAGCAAGAATAAACACTTCCCAAAGAAGAAGTCATGACCATTTTTGGTCGGAAGCAAAAAATAAAAAGTTCTGGCGAAACCATGTAGTAATATGCTATATTGCCTTTAATTTTGTATCACCTGTTCCTACTATTTCCGTGGCCATATAATTTATAAGACGAATTGAAATTATCCCGGTGATTATTCTGCGCAAAAAGATGTGCTTGTTTATTGGGGGAATTTTAGCAGAAGTTTATTCAAAGGCAAATCCGTATTTCCTGTCAATTTGAAAGTTGGTAGGACACCAAAAATAAAGAAAAGTGAAATGGGGAAATGGGATGTTAAAAAATTAGAAAATAAGGAATACAAGGAGAAATATTGTAAAGAGCTAGAAAATGCACTCCTGAAAATCAATGAGAATGATTCAAATGTAGAAAAGATGTGGAAAAATGTAAGAGGAAGCATAGTAGAGATATCGGGGAAGGTGCTACGGAAGGAGGGAAGACCGAAAAGAAATGAGTGGTTTGATGAAGAATGTGGAAAGTCTATCCATGAAAGGAATATGGCGTGTGAAAAGCACAGGAGAAGAGCGACAAGACAAAACGAACAAACATATAAAGGAAAAAGAAAGGAGTGTAACAAGCTGTATAGGAAGAAATAGAGACAAATGTGGGATAGTAAGATGGAAAATATTGAGGAAAAGTACAATTGCGGAGAAGCTAGAGAATGGTACAGGGAATTCAAATATATCAAGAATGGATTCAAACCTAGAGCAGTAATCATTAGAGCGCATAATGGAACAATTCTAACGGAGGGAAACAAAATTTCGAGTAGATGGGCAGAGTACTACGCGAATCATTTTCAGTACATAGAGGATGGAAGTATGAGGGAATATGAGAAACATGGGGTATACCAAACAGCGGAACCGGACGTAGCTCCACCGNGGAACCAGACGTAGCTCCACCATCGGTACAAGAAATTAAAAAAGCTGTAGCAAGCTTGAATAGTGGTAAAGCGCCAGGATGCGATGGAATTCAGAGTGAATTATATAAATGTGGTGGGGATGCGATGATGAAAATTATGCACCAACTGATTTGGAAAGTTTGGGAAATGGAAATAATACCCAGGGTTTGGAAATGTGGAATTCTTAATCCAATACACAAAAAAGGGGATGAAACGTTGAGTGACAATTATAGAGCCATCACCTTACTCTGCACATCTGCAAAGTGTTGTCTAAAATAGTGTGTTATAGACTCAAACTATATGTAGATGAGCTGATTGGAGAGTATCAGTGTGGATTTCGGTCGGATAGATCAACAATAGACCAGATATGTATTATGAGACAGACATTGGACAAATGTTGGGAAAGAAATATTACTACACACCATCTATTTCTCGATTTTACGTCCGCCTACGACTGTATTTGGAGAGAAGAAATGTGGGATCAGATGCATGAGATGGGAATACCTAAAAAGTTGGTAGGGATGTGCAAGCTAATGAATGAAGAGAACCAAGCCAAAGTTAAAACAGGTGTAAATATATCGGAAGAAATAAGCCTTGAAACAGGATTTAGACAAGGAGATAGTGTAGCCCCGATGTTGTTTAACGTAGCATTGGAAATAGCGTTTCGGATGGCTGGAATAGACTACCGTGGGAACATTCTGTATAGAACACACCAAATACTAGCGTATGCGGATGATATAGTGATATCAGGGAGGAGAGTGGAGGATGTGAAGGAAAAATTCATCCAGTTGGAAGAATATACCTCTAGGCTTGGTCTGAAGGTAAATGAAGCAAAAACAAAATTTATGACAGTCTCCAGAAGGAAAAATATCAAAGATACCAAAGTTATCATTGGTAAACATAAATTTGATGTAGTACAAGAATTTATTTATCTTGGAACGTTGCTTACGGCTAGAAATGAAATAAATATGGAGATAGATAGAAGAATTACAAATGCTAATAAAGCATATTTTGCTCTACTTCCATTAATTAAAAACCATATCGTGCCACGCCAAACCAAAATTAGGATATACAAAACACTAATAAGACCGGTGATTATGTACGGTGCTGAGACATGGACATTAACAAAAGGAGTATGTGAAAGATTGAAAATCTTTGAAAGGAAAATTCTCAGGAGAATCTATGGAGGGGTTAAGGAGAATGGTCAATGGAGAGTACGGTTTAATAACAAAATAGCGCAGTTGAACCAAGATACTGACGTTGTCACGTACATAAGAGTAAGTAGATTGAAATGGCTGGGTCACGTTAATAGGATGGATGAGAGCATAACTGTAAAGAAGGTGGTAAATGGCCAACTGGATGGAGTGAGGACAAGAGGAAGACCAAGAAGTAGATGGTGGGATTGTGTGGAGGAAGATTTGAAGAAATCCAGGATTATTAACTGGAAGTTGGCGTCAAAAGACAGGGAAAAATGGAGGAGGCTTGTCGAGGAGGCGAACGTCCATTTGGGACTGTAGAGCCAACTGAAGAAGAAGAAATTTTATCATGAGAATTTACTTTCTGG
Organism: Laupala kohalensis; assembly: GCA_002313205.1. Classification (NCBI taxonomy): domain Eukaryota; kingdom Metazoa; phylum Arthropoda; class Insecta; order Orthoptera; family Trigonidiidae; genus Laupala; species Laupala kohalensis. Next base: position 65,043 of record NNCF01126161.1, on the reverse strand, counting down.
ATTTAATTCAACTATCAAAATATGTCCCATTGAAGATGATATCTAGTAAATCTAAACTATATTTTAACACGTGAATATATATCGTGAATAAGTGATTAAGTTTACTTACTTTAACGTCTCCGGGGGGCTGGATGAGCAAGAATGAACACTTCCCAAAGAAGAAGCCATGACCATTTTTGCTCGGAAGCAAAAAATAAAAAGTTCTGGTGAAACCATGTTGTAATATGCAATATTCCCTATAATTTCGTATCACCTGTTCCTGCTATTTCCGGGGCCATATAATTTATAAGACGAATTGAACTTATCCCGGTTATTACTCTGCACAAAAAGATGTGCTTGTTTATTCGGGGAATTATAGCAGAAGTTTATTCAAATGTCACTGAAAGGCAAATCCGTATTTCACGTCTTAGTTCAATAGTCCTTATTCATTGTTTTATTTCATTTAGTTTCACTGTTCAAAGAAAACTAAAATGTTATTGAAGATCACAACCGCAATAAATTCTCAAGATTATTCTTTTTTTAAGGTCGTCTCATCAAGAGGTACTGACGTATCCCCGCGATTCTTTGTCTTCTTTAATTTTCTGATTCCGCATTCTTAAAGGGTTATTATTTATTTCTATATAAGAATTGTGGTAATAAAATTAATCGCACATAATACGTGCGTTGTATTTACACCACTTGTCTTACAAAACTTTCGGACTGACACAAGAATGCAGGGAAACAAAGCACTATAACTTAATAATAAATAATAAATGTTTCGTTTTTGGTAATTGATCAAGCTCTTTTATCATAAATCAATTTCCTTTAGTGTTGTCATTGCAAATGAAGTATATCTGTTTCCAATTTTTTCGTCCGATATGTATCCTATATAATAGTTATCTAGTGCCGTGCTTATATCGAATGGAAAAATGGTATGATGGAATGTATCTGTAAGGGGTAAAATAGCTTCAAATTTCCACTGCAGGTGTCGTGTTAACTTCCAGAGCGAAGAGACAAATAGGTTTGAAGTGTGGATCTGTTTATAATAGTATTTAGCATCAGAATAACAAAGACGTTGGTGAGTTTTTCCGTTAGACATTTTGGTATTTTAATTGTGATCGATGTCGCAGTCAGTTGTTGCGTATTGATTATCTATAATGTATATGTTTGTGAATTATGGGGAGATTTGGCGGTAGATGAATTTGTACTCTAGGGGATTGAACAATTCAATGAAGACAGTCGAGTATAGTGTACGTAAAAGCAGGGAAAGCATTACCAACTTCTACCTTATTGAGAGGAAATTCAAAATGTGGAAAAGTCTTATCAGAATTGTTTGAAACAAGTGCCAATTTCCACGGTGTATCTAGAAGCGGTCATTTTGTTTTGTTTGTATTTAATTTTTATCTAGCGCAGTATGTATCTTCTAAAGATTGCTCCTATTATAAAGGTTGGTCACCTTATGAAAGACAAGATAATGTTTGAGCGTATATATAAATATAGATTTTTTATGAAATTCTAAAATCTCTTTCATCTGGTGGATACAATACACAATAAGGAAAATTAATTGGAGACATCCGGTAATCCATTTGGAGATTTGACTTATCTATGGCATTGAGGAGTAACACCATTCTGTGTGATTAAGTTGCTTTTATCGAATATGATTTCCGTGATAGTACAATAAATGATAGTGTGATTATTTTGTATTAAGTTGAGTAATATACGAGGTTCAATGATGCGAAAATAGAGTTTGTGATAGAAGGAATGAGACGATTTAGAATTGTGTATAATGTTTCTTCAACAATGCGTATGATGCAATGTGTTAGTGAGATGTTAATCGGAAGTGCATATTTAGTTGGATAAATCTGGAAATGGCGGAACGTTTCGTAATATTTGAAAAGTTTCGAATAATAGAACAAGGGTTTTTATTTCTATAGGGGTGTATTACTAGTTGCTGTTGGGTTAGGATTTGCTGTCTACATGAGTCGGGTGTAATTGGGATGAAGGAGAGATGAGTGTAGGTGAGGTCCGCACATTATTAGATTATTGGTGGTATAGGTTAGAGTCTGAAGATGGATAAGAAAGAACACACCTTTTATGAATGAGATGATGGTATTTACGTCATTCACGACTGGAAGAAACAATTACTGCTACACAAGTGGCGCACTACATTCCGGTTGTTATGCATTCAGGTATTCTATGTGTTCCTGAGCAGGGACGATATCTGATACAGACCCAAATCTTTCTACGACCAATATCAGTGCAATTACAAACATATTGACATTCTATTAGTATTATAACTCGCAGCTAACTTTTTATCTTATTTAGGAATTTTTGCTGAATTTTTTGAATCCGCCTCTACCTTAGGGCCCTTGATCGGAATTGATGGGATGGTCCCTTGCTTGCTTCCGGAGAGTAAATTAGTTTTTTTTCCCTCCACGTGGTCATACGCAGTTTGTACTGTTTTTTGACAATAAATTTATTTATTATTATTATTTAGATGTTTAGATTGGATTGGCCCGGAACGACTGCAATGAAAGTATTGAAAAGTTTTTTGACTTTGTATTTTTCACTTGCACTTTTGTATGTTGAGTAACATCACGCAATGTCTAAATTTTGCGAACACTATATATGAGACAGGGAATGTACGTTTTACGAGTTCATCATGAACTTGATTTTCGCTGTATAGTATAGAAGTCTAAAGCTAGGCGCGCTCTTGGACGGTTTGCACCGTCATCTCGGATGTTTTTAAAAGTTCTTTCCATTGCTTTGCATTGGTTGGAACGGACAGAGATGGCATACACTGGCCACCGTTTGCTAGACGTCCCCAGAGTATGATCTTTTTGACGGTTTTAAAAAGCGGAAGGCTTATTAGCTGTTTGAGAATGGGCACTCGCAAGAACTAGGTATTCGTTCCTTCTGTTGTGTTGCATTGTGTTGAGAGATAAGAGTAGAATGGAGAGCAGGTAACACGTGGATCATAATCCTCTACACTATGGACACTGAACGACATTTTCTCTCAACAGGGTTCCGGATTATCTGAACGAGTTCGCGGAGTCTCCTGCACTCGCAAAATCTCGGAACGTCCGTCTATTCGTTGACGTCCTAGTGCGCACGCAGCTAACAGGAGTACTTCTGAGTACTACATATAAAGTTTGTTGCGTGGGGTCTTTATTCGTGCTCTAGTAATTTTTTTGTGAAAATTGGTTTTTCTTCATAAGGGATAATTTTTCAGTTGTGTTAACTGTGTCAATGATATGTTTTTTTACATTTTGTTGGGAAATTATCATAGTTTTCGGTTCCCTGTAATAGTTTTTTAAGCGTCTAATAGGTGGGATATTCATGGATATTTATAGCAGGGATTTTGGTGATATCACATTTTGTTCCGTTAGAAACATTTGGACGTTACCATCTATGTTTGTGTCCTCACTGATAGGTTTATAATTATTTTGTACGGTTAAGGATAATTACCCGTAAATGATGTAGTGCTTCGTGTTCCAACAGTGTTTTGTGGACCTACCTTATAGTAAGCTTCGATGGCGCGAGATGCTTAGTCGTACATTCTGCGAGGCCACTTCTTTTTCAGGATGCCACAGCAAATGGTCGCGGTACAGGACCATACCACGCGTTCTGCGGTTGATGTGTTCCTTTAGCACGTAAATTTCATCACGCGTAGCTTTTCCAACATGGTCCAATATAACCCTCTTCATCGAACACCATACCGTGCAGTCGTTCTGAACGCTGCGACGCTATACAAACCATGCCATGGCAAATGCATGAATCGTCCCCAGAAATTTAGTTGATAGCATGACACAGGAATGAGTTAATATTTTTATTTAATTTGTTTCTCCAAACCTTTATGCCTTTAGTATAATTTTTTTAAAAATTGTATTTTATAGTTATGTCATTGTGGACATGCAAGAATTTATACGATACAGGCAATTCATTTATAAGTGTATTACAATTCTCGAAGAGACGTCGAGAACACTATCAACAACCACATTGATGTTAGAACCACCTTGCGGAGAGGTGTCGTGGTCACCATCCGATTGGAAGATTGACACATGGTTTAAGCATAATCACCGTCACTTAGATTGGATAATCCATGGTCGTATTCCATATGTGTCCCTATCACACATATTAGAAGAAGAAGTTGAAGAAAGTGCACATTATATATGTAAAGGGTAAACAGAAAATTAAATGGTTGAAAGCATGTGTCAAAGCGAGTGTCTCTATAACAAATCTAGAGAAAAATGTATGCCTCAAATTAGGTGAATGCGTTGAACACATGCGACGCACGTTTTTAATAGAGTACATTATGTATTACATTAAGGTGAAGGAGGAGTGTAAACGATATGGCCACAAGTGAACTTCACGTCTTTGCATTGTGATTATGGATTTGTGAGAAGAAAACTTTTGTACTTGTCAAGACAGTAAGAGCATACTATGTTGTAGTAATTTAGGTTTATTGTTTACATCAATTTTTCTAATTCTTTTTGTTACTGATCAAGAAGTGTCGTAGAAACAAAAGTGCAAAAAAAGAGAGACGTGAAAACCCTGCATGGAATAGTTTTGTTACAGAAGTAATATTAAGAAGAAATGAGGCCTGATTACCATTCACCACAAAAAGCGATATTTGATCGGAATGCGTTTAGAAAGTAGCTGAATGTTACAGCCAACAAATAATTGATATACAGAAGTGAAACAAAAAGAATAGAAATACAGTGTTACACATTAACTTTTGTTTTCTTTATCATATATCTTTTATTTTGTTTTCACTAACCAAGTTCAACTAATAATCCGTTTTTTTACCAAAGTGAAGAGGAACATGAGAAGCAATAAATGCACCATGTTTATATTTTGAATATCACTAATCCGTTGTTTTTTAAACGACAAAAATTGATGTGCAGCGTGATGGTCCTCCATCTACAAGCAAAGTAAGATCGCATCACATCCCACGTGATTGACCAACCATTCCTGTCTCTTCGTCCCTCGTAATGTTCTCAAGTATGCTCTTCACGGTTAATAGTACGCATGCATGAGGAAAAGTATCGGAAGGAATTGCAAGATCGTATCCACATCCGCGATGGTTGTTGTTGTATTAAGATAGAGCAATTGTCTAACCATTGTGCATGTTGCGCGACTACGAAGAGGCGACTACGATGAGAAAATATGTGTCGCAGCTACGTTTATGCGTTATCTTGCTTATGGACCACACGGTACGCACATTTCACATGTGGTGTCGGTGGCATGGGGGTAGTGTGGTAAAAAGACATTACGAGGAGACTGCGTCTCACAACATAATGAATACCGACTAGGAAGGCGAGCACTTGTGTGTAGAACATTTCACGCCAATGCCCTGGAGGAGCAACAACATTGTTGGGTCGACGAATCACTTTTTTATCTTCTTATTCTTCTTGTAGTATTTCATGGTACAGATGACACATAGGTGACGGGAAATGTGGTCCACACCTTCTTTTTGACCATTCAGATTCACATTTTTGCGACACACAACTTTGTCCTTCTCTTTTATTGACATCCTGCGCCGTGTGCGGTTGACGAAAGTTAGATACGACGATTGCGTTGGTTGGTCATCTCTAACGTGATAGACGTAATGACACGCCGGTCTATTCACATCGCGGACGACGTACGTCACATACGTGGTATGTTTAAAAATGACAAAAGTGTACAGAATAAAAGAGAACGGATTGCTTCTGGAATAGTATTGTCATTATTCAATCTTTTTAAAAAAATTATAAAATGTTTTTCATATATCCATGCATAATGTTTGCATTGAAACCTCACCATTCGTCATAGCGAAGGGGACCTTTTTTCGAAAAATATTTTTTGCCAGTTTATCTTTCGGGTAACGCGTCGACTGCACTTCTTCCCGACTAAAACGTCTAGCGATGGTTTCACAATGTCATCTTGGAGTGAGTACGTCACAAGATTCGACTGATGGACTTTGACAACTTTGAAAAGTTCCGTTGTTCACGAAGGTTCGCAATCTTTCTGAAAGTGATATTTGTATTTGCTGATGCGTATGAGATAGCCAACGCTTAATATGTGTTGAGTATTTTGACAAGTGCATAAACCTTTCTCATGTGCCTATTGTCTTTTACATCTTTCGGTCGCATATCTGCCTTGCGATGCTTCCTAACATCGTAAGCACAACGAAGGTCAGGGAGCACAGTCAACTAATGATGAGAAACTTCAGCAGACAAACGACGACACATGCTCGATTTGAGTGTGCGACTGAAACGTTTCACCACACACGCTTTCATGGTAAAGGAGGTGGAGTAATGACAATTGCGTTTTCCCCTTAACCGTGTCGAAAAGATGGTATTGAAGAATTTGTTGTCGTGATCCGCCTTTAGATGTCAAGATTAGCGTTTTGAGGTGGACAGGATGTGTGGAAATATCTTCTTAATAGCGTCCCCAGTCTTACGCATCACAGACTCGGTCCACGTATATTTCGAATAGACGTCGATCATCGTCAAAGTGTAATGCATATCTTTATTAATCTTTTCATAGGCTTGCATAATCTCCAAATCATCTAGCCTGAGATCGTCAAATCCCTTGGTTAGCATGTGACGTGTACTATGGTAGATGCGTTCCGGTTCATGGACTTTTCTAGCGATACCACACAGCACATTGTCGAGCGATGTGTTTTTTAAATTTGTTGTCATTTTATGACTTCAGCATCTAGAAATTCTCTTTCTATTTTCATAATTTCTCCGCTAATCTCTTTGTGCCCCGCCACTTATGAGAAGAGTATATGACGTAAATTCCCAACGTGCGTATTTTGATAACACTAATATTTATATTTCGGAAACGTGAGAAAACAAAATCCTGAATCTTTCTTGAATCTTTCAAGTTGGAGCAAACTTGAACAGTGAATTGCATTCACTGAAGATTACGACACATTTTATCTTTTTACTAAGTTTTTATTTTGTTAAGTATGTTAGTACTTATATTTAATGCTACTGTTAATGTAACTGTTTGTAAGAAGGACATAACAGATAAGGTTCAACATTTTGTACGNGTAGTTAAATTTAAAAAAAATTAAAAGGTGTAATGTAATACTTATAACTCCGTATGTAATAATGAATTGTAAGTACAACAAATATGTAGATAAATTGTGTGAATATTATAGAATATTAAAACACTGTATCTACCTGTAATCTACAGTATTTAATGATAGAGGACCTGCAAAATCTTAAAAAATGAATATTTAGAAAAGAGTAATTCTTTAAGTTTACTGATTGATTGTCTATAATTAAGACATATAGTAGGTTAAAAGACTTTGTTAGATTATTTACACACTTTTTGAGATGCTTGAAGCCTATATTAATTCCTCCAAATTCATCGATATGCTCCACATTAAAGTCGGGATTGCATTGTGAGTAATTTTTATACTCTTAAATGATTTTCTGAATTCCTATTTGTAGCACATTTTTTAACTCAAGAATGAAACGTGTCAACGAAGCTTTTCATTAATGATGGTTCTCAACTGAGTTTCTCTTTTCCACTCAGATTACTCTAAATACTCACGTAAATATTTGTATGTAACTATCTAAAAATGGTTATTTATTTATTTATTTATGTATTTATGTCTTTTAGCAAATTTCAGGTCATTTGCACGGCTTTTTTACCTGTGACTTAGGTAAGGGAACTGAGAAGGAGTGATGTTTATTCTTATAATACGGACGGTGGAAAATTAGTGATGAGAGAGGAAATTAAAAACCACGTGAAAGTTAAGGAACCAATGCAATATAGCGGAATATTCCTGCCGATGTAGACGCGTGGATGATCCACTAATGTCAACAGTCTTAGCGAGTTTACGTTAGTATGCTGCCACCGACATCAGCCGATTTGTGGAACCAGTAATTGATATGTTAACTGTGGTACACAGAGGATCCGATATCTTAACATTTGACCGCACAGAGACCGTGTGAATTTACTTGTCTCACAGTTTATAACAGCTATTGTGGGAGTACCAATTAAACGTAAATCTTACCACCAGGAATTGAGAATAATTGAGAATAAGAATAATCGACAGTAACATTAATATCCGCCAAAACGTTTTTGGAGTATGGTGGAAGCAATAAAATACAATTTAAGAAGTTGCAACACATATTCATCATCTACAGATCAATTACAGTCGCTGTAGACTACAATTTGAAAATAATGGGTGAGTCGTAAATAACCCTGAAGCTGATAAATGAAGCTGATAAATGAGCGCTTTCGCTTCATTGGTTACATCTCTTTACAATTCATTCGCCGTGAAAAGTGTTCTTGGTGATTATTCGAAGCAATAATATACTATTCAAGATGTTGCAACACATATTTATCTTCTAGAGACAAATTACAATTGCAGGAGACTCGTATTTAAGAATAATATGTGAGTCATATTGTACCGTGTAGGAAATTTGTCGACCCACGTGAAAAGAAGAAAATGTAGATAGCCACATTAAAATACCAGTATTATGTTTCCATTACCAGTCTATGTACACAGGAAATAAACAGAAAAATACAGGAATTGGAATCGCATGTTTGTGTAATTATTTACAAGAGGTTACATACAATGCAGAAAGGTTCACAATTATCATTACAATCCAGAAGAGTTCAAAATTATTTAGCAAGGATCACCAAACACTTTGTAGAGACTATTTCTTGCAAGATATTAATTTAGCATCCGGTTATCAGAAATTAATTTATTGAAACGGCACAAATAAATTCATTTGTGAAGCAGATGGATCATGTCGAAAAACTATTTTGTAAAGCGTTATATGTGATGGTATCGCATGGTACCCCTTGTATACTGGACACACACCACTATTTACTGTGGAGGAGGCGAAGGAGCCGCACTGGAACTGTAAACGATGGCATTAATACACATACACGTGTGACGAAAATTACTTACTAAAAAAATAAACTTTAAATAATAATAATAATAATATTATAAATCCAGTTTAGCATATTAACATGACCCAAAAACCTGTTGCAACAGGTAAATTACGAAATTGCATCCCAGGCCACAACCATTCTTTATCTCTTTCCACCTACGAAGTCTTCATATTATTTATTAATTAAAAGACAATTTACAACATTAATAAAGTGCATTGTTTTCACAATATTTTTTGTCAAACTTTAGTAGTGTCACTTGTTTTTAGTATTTCCTGAAACGTGTTAAGTAAATTTAAAAATATACCTTGAGTATATGCAGTATTTTTGCATTAATACTAGTAATATTAATTTCAATAACTGATCTATAAATTCACATAGAAATTATTTTTTAAAAAAAGTTTTCCAATACGTGTTAGTTGGTGATTTCCTTTCCCAAATTATAATTGAAAGTATCAATTACACACATTTTACATCGAATTAACTGTATTTCATTCTACAAATAAATCAAATTAATATATAAGCCAAAAAACCAACTTGACTACTATTTTGCTCTCACAGTTATTACAGGGCCATTTTAAAATATTTATTATTATTATCGTCAATAGATTTGAAACCTTCCCTCCTGCTGGCGGGTTCGGCGCTGATATTCCCCTACAAAAATTAAGAATATTGTATAGAGGTGCCAACGTAAAATTATGCATTATGGCGTGTACACTTAAAGTCATTACACTACAGTAAGTACATTCCTTCCGACCTAGTCTTCATATGGTCACAATACTGACAAATACGTTATAATTAATATTTTTTACAGTACAATTCTTTTGAATAAATTTTTGGAACTAATGTTTTATTTCAAATTGCATATTCAAGTTCGTAAAAAAAAATCATCAAACGTTATTCTTTTAATTACGCGCATCGACAATTCCTTACTCGTATATCCATTGACAGTTTGATTCGTGATGGGTTTTTTTTTTAATTTGTAGCTTGTGACATTAATGTCCCAGTTAACAATAACTCTTAGTACTAACAACTTTCACTAAACTCTCCTAATGGGTCAAGTTGTTTGTAAAGACGGCTAAGCGGCTCACCTACTAACAATAACTAATCACCCAACACCTTCCTCCTATACTTCCATGTAGATAAGCTTCGGTAGCACGCTACATTTCTTATTTGCAAAATCAAAAATTTTTTCCTTGTAAAAATTAGCAATACTCCATATTCTCGACTACTTCTAACAGTTGCTATCGCCACTCACATAGATAACGGTCAATTCTTGATTCCTCAAAGGTGTTTTTACTTTATTTAGTTTTGCCTCTCAATCATTATATTCAGAAAATCATTATCAAAATCAGGAACAATAAGTGACTGCTTTTAATTTTGCACAAAACGCACAAAATCAGCAGCAGTTATTTAATGAGACGCTTATTCATGTTACGTCGAATGAAATTGGGAGACGGGACCGGGATTCGAACCCGGGTCCTTGAGCTTTACGCGCTCATGCGCCTACCGACTGCGCCATCCCGTTCGCCTCTCAAGCACGTCTACCATTCTCATTCAACTTGTGAAACCCAAAGACGAATCCTGGTCCCGTCTCCCATTTTCATTCGACGTAACATGATTAATCTGTTACCTGGCGGTGATGTTCACCGCAATCTAAGAGATTTCTATGTTAATGAGACGCGTACCGTCACTGCTTATTGCCGTTCGCCTATACATCTCATGACAGTATTGTTGGTGCGTTTACAAACCACTCATCCTCGAATTGGTACATTAAAGGCTATCGATCACGTCAGAAAAGTTTGAACAATTTCTTTCTAAAAATATTGATTTCTTTTTTGTAGTGAGATAGAAGATACAGTGCACTCACGTATGTGGTACAAAGAAGAGCCTATTATACATCGGCGTCTCATTACTTTACAGAAAGTCAAGAGAGTATAAGGTATTTTATCAGTAATGCTAGTAATATTAATTTCAATAACACATCTATAAATTCGCACCGAGAAAAAAGTTTTTTAAATTTTGATGCTTACGTTTCTGCACATGGAGGGGGTCCCCCCGCTTCACTAGAAAATAAAAGCAAATTGTAAATGATTATCCAGATTTACTAGAACTAACGTATAAAATATTAATTTAATTAACCCTTCTATTTAAGGATTAGTAGAAAGAAAGTATTTTGCACTAAACATACTAAAATGGTTGGTTAGTGTACGTATAAAATATATGTGTTAGTTGGTGATTTCTTTACGGAAAATATAATTGAAAATATCAAATTCACACTTTTTACATTGAAAAAACTGAATTTCATTCTGAAAATAAAACAAATTATTATATAAGCCAAAAAACTAATTTGACTACTATTTTGCCCTTANCTAACGTATAAAATATTAATTTAATTAACCCTTCTATTTACGGATTAGTAGAAAGAAAGTATTTAGCACTAAACATACTAAAATGGTTGGTTAATGTACGTATAAAATATATGTGTTAGTTGGTGATTTCTTTACAGAAAATATAATTGAAAATATCAAATTCACACATTTTACATTGAAAAAACTGAATTTCATTCTGAAAATAAAACAAATTATTATATAAGCCAAAAAACTACTTTGACTACTATTTTGCCCTTACAGTTATTACAGGGCCATTTTTTAAGTTTTATTAATATTAAAAACAAAAGTTTTAAAACTTACCCTCCAGGTGGCGGCAGTGGCGGCGGTGGCGGCGCTGGCTTCCCCCTACAAAAATGAAGGATACATTTATACCATTTATATCCAGATTTACTAGAATTAACGCATAACAAATAATTTAATCAACCCTTCTATTTACGGATTATTAGAAAGAAAGTATTTTGCTCTAAATATACTAAAATGGTTGGTTTAAGTACGTATAAAATATGTGTTAGTTGGTGATTTCTTAACGGAAATTATAATATAAACTATCAAATTCACGCATTTTACATAGAATAAACTGAGTTTCATTCTGAAAATAAAACAAATTAATATATAAGCCAACAAACTAACTTGACTACTCTTTTGCCCTCATAGTTCTTACAGGGCCTTTTTTAATTTTTATTAATATTATCAACAATAGTTTTAAAACTTACCCTTCAGCCTCCGGGCTTCGCATTGATTTCCCCCTACAAAAATAAAAGATAAATTTATACAGGTGCCAAAAAATAATGCATTATGGCACGTACAATAATATTCATGTGACACTCCAGTAAGTACATTTCTCCCGCAATGGACTTCATATTGTCACAATACTGAAAAATACGTTATGACTGCTAGTTTCTGTACCGTCAAGTCATTTGAATCAATTTTTGGAACTAATGAATCAATTCAATTTGCATATTCTGAAATAACAAAATTGGCTGCACGATATTCAAATCCAATTCAGATATTAAGGTATTATTCTTTTATTTATACGATTAAGATCAAGAATAGTAATTAGAGGAAAATTTAAAATCCAAATGACCCAAAAAATTTATAAGCTGCAATTCTTATCTCGAGAATATACCTTCTGGATTTAATTCAACTACCAAAAAAAATTTAATAAAGACGCATTCTAGTAAATCCAAACTATATTTTAACACGTGAATATATATCGTGAATAAGTGATTAAGTTTACTTACAATAGCGGGAGCGGGATTGGGGGAGTGCCTGAGCAAGAATATACACTTCCCAAAGAAGAAGCCATAACCAAAAATATGTAAATCATGGACGTAGGTGGAAGAAAATCCATCTCTTCGCTTGCAGACAGAATGCGGGTTTGTTGCTCGGAAGCAAAAGTTGGAAAATTCTGGCGAACCATGTTGTAATATGTAATATTACCTATAATTTCGTATCTCCCGTTCCTACGATTTCCATGGCCATATAATTCATAAGACGAATTAAAATTATCCCGGTGATAACTCTGCGCAAAAAGATGTGCTCGTTTATTCCAAGAATTATAGCAGAAGTATATTCAACTGTCACTAAAAGGCAAATTCGAATTTCATGTTTTATTTCAAAAGTCCTTATTAATTGTTTTATTTCATTTAGTTTCACTGTTCAAAGAAAATTTGAAGATCATAACCGCAATTAATTCTCAAGGTTATTCTTTCTTTGATTTCAGGACGTCTCATAAACAGGTACTGACATATCCACGTGTTTCTTCGTCTCCTTTAATTTTATGATTCCGTATTCTCAAAGCGCTATTATTTATTTTGATACAAGGATTGTGGTGATAAATATTAATCGTACCAAATACGTCCGTTTTATCTACGCCACTTTACTTACAAAACTTTCGGACTGATACAAGAATGAAGGGAGAAGAAGCACCCAACCTGGCTACTCTGTTTCATCAGTCCAATAGATTCGCATTAGACATCGCCTCTAAATATTGTTCTTTTTAATACTCAATAGCTTAATTCCCAAAATCACTCGATTAGTAAGAATCTGTGCAACGAATTTCGTGTCAATTTCACTCTTTCGACGCTGTAGAGAGATAATTATTGAGGTCTATGAGTGCGAGCCCCATGTCTTACCAAGTTTGTGCTGCATTGACAGCTATTTCAATGCAACGGGGATGCCCCGAGTATTATGCAACGCTTCTACACTAACCGAAAATAGTTAAGTGGTATACTTTGATTAAAATGATAATTATTGAGTCGTTTCTAATGTGTTTATTAAGTAGTCATTATCACTTAGGTTCCACATGGTTTTCCCTTACTCTTGTTATCTCGCTAATACGTAATATTTTATTTTTCCGGTTTAGAAAATCATAGAATACAAATACTATATATAATCCTAGTATGTTTTAATAAAAGTTTAGTTTTTTAATTACTGATCAAGCTCTATTATCATGAATCAATTTCCTTTAGTGGTGTCATTGCAAATTAATTATATCTGTATTCAATTTTTTCAACTGATACGTATCCAAATTAATCCTTTTTAGGAGTAACCTATATTTACATTTATGTTTCATTAAAGAAATGATGATAAATAAACAATATGATTCGATTTAGCGTTTTTTTTTCGGAAAACAGTGGAAAGGGTTAGTGTAATACAGGGGAAGAATGGGCGTTGGTTATATAAGTGGTTTAGCAGAATGATTATCAACATAACAGGCGGTCCCTAGCGGCTGGATTTGAGACTGTGTAGTAATTTCCTTTGAACCAGTGAACCAATCGATTCAAACAAGAGCACTACAGCGGAACTTACACTAACAATGGAAATGCAATATCTGTAATCATCTGTAATGGCGTCTAAATTAGGTTTATCATATTGTGAATTGTCATGATAAACGTTTCTCATTTAAAGTAGGGTGAACGTATTGTAGTATTGTAGGATTAAAACGTCTTACCATTTTAATCGTTCTACGGCGTCTGAATAAAATGGTTTGGTTATCTTTGTTACTAACGTTGAGGGTGGTTTCTTGAGAGTTGGATGGATCTTAGTGAATTCTAGAAATATTTAAATGAGTTAATAACGATTTACATTCCTAAAATTAGAAGATAAGTGGCTTGTCGAACAATTTATTGTTTCACATGCAGATCCTTACAATATTCATCTGTGTAAATATTACTCTTGAAGGGAAAATATTATTTAGTATCATTTTAAAGAATCATGAATGGAAGACGAGAACATCTGTGTATATGGGTAAAATCTAAGAAACCAACTAACGTTTTCAGACTTTATAATAATAATATAACGTGTTTAGAGAAAATTGCTAATAATTTTAAAAGAAATGACATGTTTAACGTTGGAGAGTTAGTTTTAGTCACCATATGCACAGTGTCTCGATACCGTATATTAATGAATAAACACAACAATGGCATATTCCTGTAAACAAGAATAAATAAAAACGTTATCCATCTTGCATTTTCTTTATTTTCTTTTAAATTTATTTATGAGGCGCTTTGGAATAAAATGAATTTTAAAAATCTCTTCGAAAGAATATGAAAAGTATTTTTCCACTGTTTACTGTAAATTAAGTTAGAGTAATTACTGATACTTCAATACATGCAACCTTATTTATTATCGCGAAATATAATAATTTTTTTAAGTAAAAGAAAAATGCTANATATGAACCAAGGTGATTTCATAATAGATCGAAGGAATCGATTTTGGAATACCAACAGTCTATGTATATGGTTTTTAGTCGTGGAACATCATTTAGAGTTGAGTAGCTAGCGCGTGAAAATTTATTTATTAATTATATGTGTTTTGGCAAGGTTAAGGTTATGATGCCTGTTCTTCCTCCTGACCGTTGGAGTTGGGAGAGGAAACTAGGAAGAAGAGATGTTGGTTTGGCAGTGAAACTGTAGAACCGGACGGTCCTGTGTCTAAAGTTGGTGAGGGAAACCCCAGAAGAAATCTTCACCCAAATCGGTCGAGTAGGTTTTGCACCCACTCTACCGTTCAGCGATCGTACAAGCGATTACGCTAATACAATTTGTATAAGGTTTAAGGCCCTAATTTTAGCTTTCTATTGAACAGGACGCTTAGATATTTAACGGTCTTCTTTGATGAGTGCCAGAGTACTGGCATAGAATTTTGAGTGATGGCAGTAAGTGTGGAAGAAGTTTTGTGAATAATTTGGCTCTTTGAGGAATTAAGATGGATTTCCATTTTGCCGACCGGTTTGCATTGAAGTAAGTCCCTGAACGTCAGATATTGCATCATCAAGACTAAGAATAGTAGAATATACTCGGGTAGCTTGGTCTTCAGCGAGGAGTGCCATTGTTGGGGCTTGTAAGGATGTCTTGGTTGAAGGTGATAAATAAAGTGGGGGTAAGCACCGAGCCTTGTAGTGCTCTTGATAGAATGGTTATGGGTAATGACAGTTCGTCTGTTAAACAGACTGAGTATAGGCAATTATAAAGATAATTTAGTATTATGTGAGTGATGTAGTGTGGGATTCGTGTTTTAATGAGTTTATGGAATAGACCATGATAACAAAAATGCCTTTGCTAAAATCACCGCTATTATATGTGAATATAAATAAAAACCTTCAATGATGTTACTCGCAAAACTACGAAATTTGTCGAGAGAATTTGTTGGAATGAAAACTTGTGGAGGAACTACAGAGACTGATAAAATATTAGAATGAACAGGTACTAGACAGAATTTATCAAAAACTTTGCTTAGAAACTGATGGATATATAGCTACCTGATATAGGTAAGAGATATACTGGATTTAATGACGGGATGATGTAACCATAATTTCATTTGAAGTTATGCTCTTAAGATGTGGGTTTCTCGTTCTATTGCTTTATCGGGTAGATTCTTAAGGATAATAGTATTGATGAGATCATAAACTGTTTGCTATTGACGGAACATCAGGACGGAAGCTACCATTAGAGAAGATATATATTTGAAGGAGTGAGGATCATGTGAAAAGAATTTTTTTCAACAAGGTATACTAAATAATGATATTATGCAGAATTATTAAAATATTTCTGAGGATGACGTCAATTTACTTTCAAAGTATAATTTCACTTTATTATTAAAAATATCACAAAGTTCTTGTATCAAATAAAATATTTTAGATGTAGTTGCACTCTCAACTTAATTAATTATATTATTTATAAATCTATTAAATATTAAACCCCGCGGTGCGGCAACAGGCTATTCAAGAAAAAAAGAATGTCATTCATTGTAAAACCGACTGAAACACGCAGACTTGAGTGGCTATTTATTTGTTCGAACTTTTCAACAGACATTTCACCTTCTCCACAAAAATGTATTTGGCTAAGAACACTAAAGCACTGCTCTTATTGTTCTGTCACCACAAGGTGGGTTTGAATCCTATTGAGACTTGTGAAGTGATTTTTGAAAATAGTTTATACCTCAATTCAGCTCGTAATTTCTGATTGGGAGCTGTAATGAACGAAACCTTAATTCATGCTCTCTTATTGCTTAGGAAAATCTTAAAACATACGCTGAGCAATTGTCAATTCGGCAACGTAACATTACGACACACATGGCAACGTGTCAGAGACAAAGTTCATCCGACGAGACGACAAAGCTTCTATAAAATAATTTCTATTTATGCTCTCTTTAAGTTTCGATATTTTGGTTTCTTCATGTGTAAATGAAAGTGTCCAATGATTTGTTTAGCGAGGAATTTAGAAAAGTTCTTCAAAATTTCAATAAACATGTACAAAAGAATTTATATTAAATTTAAAAGCAAATAATTTATATATAAATAAAACAATTATTCTAAAAGAAATTCACGAGTTCGTACTAATATCCCAAGTATTAAAACTGTATTTTAATACAAATATAGAGTAAGAAACGGGTCTAATATATATCTAAACTATATTTTCATCAAATATTTATTCATAAAGCATCTAGATTTACAACATTATACATTTGGAGAACAATATTTACTAAAGAAAAAGGTATATGCTCTATTAATTATGCAATTTTATTATAAACAATCAATTACATTATTTTATATTCAACGGTCTATAGCAATTGAATCGTGCGTGGTAAATGTGGTGCTGCTAGTTTAGAATCATCTTCAGGGTCCCTGTATTCTTATTTTGTATTTTTTCTAATTACACTACATTATTGTAGATAAATTTATTTTTTCTACAAACATTAAAAAGGAAAAAAGAAAACCCTAGATGTTGTGAAGGTTTAGCCTTTCAGAGTCATAATGCATATTACACTAACATAAAACTAAAATGTATTCCTCTCCGCGAGTTTCATTAGAAATCTCTTCGTTGTTCCTGCTCTATCATTTGACAATCAAATATAAAAATTTCTTCTATTTGTTAAACGAAATTACGTGTCAGTTGGCGCCTTCGTCGTTTGTCCGAGAGGAAAATTTCTAATGTTACAGCCAGTAAAAAGTAGAACGACATTAAAATATTATGCAAGTAATATAAATATTACAATGAAAAAACATATTTCGTATAATATCCCATATTTGTTGAACACTTTCTGAATATATAAAAAATTCCCTGTTGAATTGACCGGCAAAATGTTACGTTAATTGGAGAAGATTTCTAGATTTAAAATAACAAGTCCTTAGAATATGACACTGAATCAGGAATACGGGGAACTACAAGTTACAATAACGTAACTTATAAAACTAAATACGACCTTCTTAAATTTAAATTTTCTGTAAATATTATACTGAATGTCTGACTAAAACGTTTATCTTCACAAATGTAACATCCATGTTGCTTCGTAAAAAGTTATATACCCGCAAAGAATGTTTCTAAATGACAATGTTCGTTCCCTGCTCTGGAAATCAATAAATAGTATTGAATATCGATACTAACATTATAAATGAGGAGTGAGTTAAGTAAGTAGAATATATAAAGTATTTCGATTCTACAAAAATTTGTTATACCAATTCCATACGATATCTTGCAATTATATTCAAATTCTGTTAAAAACTGTATTTTAAATCAGTATTACGCAAACGTTTTTTATAGAAAGTCTAGTATCTTTTACATGCCAATGAAGAACTTGCGAGACAACGAATCTCGAGATGTCGTTTAAATATAGACAATGGAGAAGTTTATTGAAGTCAAGAATATACAGAATATTTTTGTTATAGAAGTCCAAAATGTGTATATTAAAAAATTACAAAATATTTCTTAAATAGCGGTGTAATGAAACATTTTATCTCGTAACGATTTACCCGCCGCACGATGTCTTCCAAATATGAGCGCCGTTTCAAATAGACGTACGATTGGTCGAACGAAACTTCCCCTCTCGAAGTGAAATTAAGAAGAGGGAGGCTTTGCAATCCTAACAGATCCAAAACTGGTCATAACGTGGGAATTAGAAAAATAAACGGGTCCTTTTATGTTATCAGTAGTGTTCACAAAAAACACAGAAAATAAGCTTGAAGATTCAGCTTCTCGACGCAGCGACCGCCCTCGGTGCATTCTGAAGCAGTGTTTCACAAGAATGAGCTCTGAAAAGATCACTTCAATACAAAAATATACACCTATTGTTGTAAAAAGAATTAATCTCATTGGATCTTATAAAAAACAAGATTTCAATGTCGTGAAGAAATTCAATTGCTTAGACAATAATATGTTTAATTAAGAATAATTCACATTATAGAGAATGCGAATGAAGAATAAATGTTTGAATATGAAAAAATGAGCATAAAACAATTATATACGATACAAAACGTACATTCCTTCCACGTTAAATCGTTTGTCGTGTCAAGGCAGCCCTGAAAACATACTATAAAAAAATGAAACTAATGAACGACGTAATTTGGCGGTCCGAGATACAGTAGCGCGTTAGGACGGCGGAATTCAGAGCTATGGATTTTGACGCTTGATAAATTTTGGCCGGCCACTGGTGCGCCCTGGTGGCGGAAGTTTGGACAATGCGAGCTATTACACGCGTGGGTCTTTCTACATAGGCCACCTCAGCCGTCCAGGGACGTGAGGTTACTGAAGAATATTAACATATCTTCAAGGCGGGAATGTCAATTCTGAGGAACTGCGCAAGCGCATAGCACACCTGAACACAAGAGGCGCTTGCTCAAATACAAGTGAGCCTGATACGAAACATGCAGCATCATTTCGAAACAAGTAGTATACGTAAATTTAAAAAATTTAAAAGGTAAAATGTAATAAATTTCTGAATTTATAACAATGTTTGTATAATGAATTGTTAGTTCAATATATAATGTAGAAAAATTGTGTAAATATCATAGAATGTTAAAACTCTGTATTCATATTGTGAATATGTTTGGGTCTAAAAGAAGTATTGTTAATCCATATTAGGTGTTAATGTATGTATTATTAATTTGAGCCTATTATTGAGTATGACTTCATGAATTCTACATTTGCTCTGATTATGAGGTTAATAAACCTCGCAACAAAGACGAACTTGCAATCTACAGTACTTAATCAAAAATAAACTGAAAAATCTTTATTAAATGTTTATTTAGAAAAGAGTAATTCTGTAAATAAATTGGTTGATTGTCTATAATTAAGACATATAGTAGGTAGAATGATCTTGTTAGTTATTTTTACTCCCTTTTTATAAGGCTTGAAGCTTATATATCGAATTGGACAAATAACTCAATATGCTCCACATTGACGTTGAGATTGCTTTGTGAGTAATTTTTTATACTCTTAAAATATCTTCTAAATTCCTATTTGTAGCACATTTTTTCAAACACAAAAAAAACGTGTCATCGAAGCACTTCATTAACGACATCAGCCGATTTGTGGAACCAGTAATTGATATGTCAACAGTGGTACACAGAGGATGTGATCTCTTAACCTTTGACCGCACGGAGGCCGTCTGAATTTACTTGTCTCTCAGTTTATAGCAGCTTTTGTGGGAGTACCAACTAAACGTAAATCTTACCACCAGAAATCGATGGAGTTACGGTATGCCAATCCCTGCAGCAGACATAAGATAACACTGCCCTTTCGCTTCATTGCTTACATCTCTTTACAAAACCATTCACCGCGAAAATTATAAGAATAATCGACAGTAACATGAATGTCCGCCAAAACGTTTTTGGAGAATGATGGAAGCAATAAAATACAATTCAATCTGTTGCAACACATATTCATCCTCTACAGATCGATAACAATAGCTGGAGACTGATATTTGAGAATAATAAGTGAGTCATGGTGTACCGTGTAGAAAAATTTTCGACCAAGGTTATAAGAAACAAATGTAGGTGGCCAAATCAAGATACCAGTATGAAGTTTCCTTTACCACAGTGCTATCTATGTACACAAGAAATCAACAGAAAAATACAGGATTTCGAATCGCATGTTTGAGTAATAGTTTACAAAAGGTTAGATACAATACAATCTCTTTACAATTCATTCGCCGCGAAAACTATGTGAATAATCGACAGTAACAGTAATGTCCACCAAAATATTCTTGGTGAGTGGTGGAAGCAATAAAATACTACTTAATATGTAGCAAAACATATTTATCCTCTATGACCAATAACAATAGCTGGAGACTGAAATTCCAGAGAAATGGGTAAGTCATGAATAACCGTGTAGGGAATTTGTCGACCCTGGTGATAAGAAAAAAATGTAGATAGCGAAATTAAAACACCAGTATTCAGTTTCGATCACTAGAGAGCTATCTATGTAGACAGGAAATAAACAGAAAAATACAGGAATTCTAATCGCATGTTTAAGTAATTATTTACAAGAGGTTAGATACAATGCAGAAAGATTCACAATTCAGAAGAGTCCAAAATGTTTTAGCAAGGATCACCAAACACTTTGTAAAGTCTATTTCTTGCAAGATATTAATTCACAACCCGGGTATCAGAAATCAAATTATTGAAATGGAACGAATACATTCTGTCGTAAAGCAGAAGGATCATGTCGGAAAAAGTATATTGTGAAGCGTTATATGTGACGGTATCGCATGGTACCCCTTGTATACTGGACACACACCACTATTTACTTGGAACAGTCGGTGGAACCAATCTGGAACTGTAAACGTTGGCATTAATACACAGACACCAGTGACGATTGTTAGACTCTTTCTAAATTAAGCTTTGAATAATAATAATAATAATAATAAATAATAATAATAATAATAATATAAATCCAGTTTAGCATATTAACATAACCCAAAAACCTGTTCCAACAGATAAATTACGAAATTGCATCCAAAACCACAACCATCCTTGTTCTCTTTCGACCTACGAAGTGATCATATTAATTATTAATTAAAAGATAATTTACAACATTAATAAAGTGTATTTTTTCACAATATTTCTTGTCTAATTTTAGTAGTGTCACTTGTACCTAGTATTTCTTGAAGCGTGTTAAGTAACTTTAAAATAATACCTTAATGGAATAAGTGCTTGTGAATCTGAAGTCTTTCATTTTTTTGTTCTTGTAACTCTTTAATTACTTCAAAATTATGTGTAAAACGTTATTCATTGAATATCTTTCACTCTAAAACAGGATATAAATGCACTTATATGAAAGTTTCACTTATCGTCATCAAATCTTATGAATTAATTTTAATTATTATTATCTGGCATTTTTTTACTTTATTGACCTAGTTCAAAAATAAACACAATGCTTGTTTTTCTTTGACTGATAATTATGAATAATATAAAATATATATTTTATATTTGAGATAAGTCCCACATATTAATAAATTTTTTCTTCTTGTTAATGTTCCTCACGCGCTGATTGTTTTGAATCATCACTTCAAGTCAAGTTATTTTGATTACTATATCATTTTAGAATAATAAATGCTCTTATAATATTGTCTGTGTTTTGAACATTACTTATGTTTTCCCATCGTATTTCGAAATTTTCTTTGTCTTTCATTCGAGTAATTTGTATGAACTGATAGAATTAGAATAAGAGTTTCCGTAACTCTTGAGTGTTTAGGACTTAAGACCATCAACGTTTCAATGTCTGAACAGTAGCGGACTACAGTCATCGTCATCTACGTAGGTCTTAGCGTAATAGTCTCTTGAATTGGATGAATATTAAGGAGGGAAGCTTTGGATTTGTTAGGTTTTCAGCGCTATTCTCCTGCGATGCGGACAAAAGCTCCTCTGCTTCGTTCGACCAATCGCAGGCAAACTTGAAACTGCTTCCTTATTTGGCAGAGCAGTAGACGACTAGTACTCGTGAAGATAACCCTATTAATTAGTATGGGGAAAAATATTTTATTACACCGCTATTAAATAAATATTTCTTAATTTTATATTATACACGTCTTGGACTTTCGTTACAAAAAATATTATTTGTTCTTAACTTCAATAAACTTCATTATTTTCTGTATTAAAATGACATTTCTTGTTGTTGTCTCACAAAGCTCTCCTAGGGAATAAACAAAAAATTAAACTTCTCCGCATCAAATATTTGCTTCTTACTGGAAATAAGCATTGTTTTTATCATAGAATTTGGAGTTGGAATTTGGAATATCATCACAAGTTATCGTATGGAAATTTAAAAGTCGAATCAGGAATTACTAATGAATATTCCTATAATTTCTAACCATTTTTCTGTGGTGTAAATAACTGAAAGCTCATTGACGTAAAGTGATGTGTATTTTTTTATCGTTATTTCACATAATTTGCAATTCTTGTATACTATTCTATTGTGTCAATCGGAATTTAAGAATTATAAAAGACAATTGTATATAATGTAAATGAAAACCACTAAAGGTTAATTCAAGCGTTATTAATAAAGAATTTAAAAAATTACATTTACTAAAAAAATTTGATCCCACATATAACGTTTTGTCTAAAATATTGCAACGTAAAACAACACGCTCAAAAAGTAATATCACAAAAAAGGTAGATATCAATAAATATAACAAAAACACAAAATGTTTTTTTAAGGTATTGAAATGAAACTGCGTTTTATTCATACTGATTGACTAAGTAAATTGCACTATAAAATATTGCATTTCAATGATGAGAAAACTAAGTAAATTACAAATACAAGATAAATAGTCCAGAATATACTGTAGAATAAAAATTTATATTGCATTTAGTTGAGTATCTCTCATACTCTCAGATATAAATTACATCATTTTCTCTAATTTCCTTCATTACTTTACCTTTTACAATTTCTTTTTTTTCTTGTTTCTTTCTTTCTTTCTTTCCTTCTTTCTTACTTTCTGTCTTTCTTTCTTTCCTTCTTGCTTTCCTACCTTCTGTTATACATTCTTTTCTTTCTTTTTCATTTTCTTTCTTTTCTTTCTTCTTTTCTTTCTTTTTTCTCTTCTTCTTTCCTTCCTTCCCTCTTTCCCTAATTCTTTCTTTCTTTCCTTCTTTTATTTTGTTTCACCATTTTTCTATTTCCTTCTTTATATCTTTTTTCTTCTTTTCCTTCCTGTACACTTATATAAATTCTAGGAAAATAATTATAAACCATTCACGTTAATTTCAAAAGAGTACCACCTTTATTTTTGACAAATACAGAAATTATTTGATACACATATAATAATAAGTACAATAATGATGATTTATTCATCATTTAGAATATTAGCATCGATTTGAGTATTATTTATGGATTTCAACAGCAGGGGACGAACATGGTAATTTAGATGCATTCTTAACGAGTATAAACCTTTTTACGAACTAACATGAATATTTATATTTGTGAAGATAAACGTATTAATTACACATTAAGCATTATATTTACAGTATAAGTTAGCAGCGACGCAGTTGACAAGATACAAATTTTAAATACGAAATTTTAAATAGGTGTTTCACTGGAATAATTATGTGATTTATGCGGTGTAATAAGATGGCGTCATACTTTTTAATGCCTCTTCAAATACAAATTTAGATTGGAAAAGGGTTCCTCCCGAGCAGACGACGGAGACGCGAATGAAACGTCTCTTTTGTTAAACAAATAGAACGTAGATTTAAAGTAGCTTTAAAACTTTCATTACTTATTTAATTTCTTATTCCATAACCTGAAATAATTCAACTTTAGAATACCTAATGTTACCTTATCAGACGACATCGTGTTTTTCAGTGGAAGGAAAACTTGTCTTACACGAGCTTAGCAAAATATATCTTGCAAAGTATTCTACCCCCATGTGTCATCACGAGCACTCCGTTAAGGAAAAGTTATTTGCGTTGGTGGAAAGTGCCAATATCAGTGCCACGGTGGCTGGAGGGCAATGTGGAGTAAGTCGGAGACTGCTTTCAAGGGGGTTCAACAATATCGTGAAACGGGGGAGGAAACACGGCGTCCTGGTACTGGATTGTGGCGAGTGTGTACCAAAACCCATTACGCCGTTTAAGTAAACCAGGATAAGGACAATCCTTTCGGCTCTTCGGAACTGTTAAGGCGCCTATATAATTTTCCCGGATGCGCGAGAACAGTTAGAAACCCTCTGAGAGATAATAGCTTTTGATCTGTGAGGGTAGCAACAAAGGAGGCATTTTCCGAGGAACACAGGATGTGTTGGTTAACATTTGCCGAGAAAAACAATAATCGTAATAGGGGAAACGGGATTTTGTCAGATGAGAGTGTTTTTTCTCAGTAAATGACGGACCAGTGCTAATATATCGACCTCATGGATTCCGACATTGTCTTGAGTATGTGAAAGAGGGTGCACGATCTGGACGCGTATCTCTGGCGTGTTGGGGCTATATACGTTCCCGCGGTGTAAGCGTTCTTCACAGAATACAAGGTCGTGTTGAAGGCATCAGTATCTTTATATCAGGCGAGATATTATTATCCCTTCGGTGCGGTAAATGTATCCTGCTGAAGAACTACTTTTTCAGCATAATAATTCATCTGTCCAAACGTCTCCTTTGGAGGAGGAATGGATTGCAGAGCTGTAGGAAGTGAAAATTCTCCATTCGTCCCCGCATTCTCCTCACATCAATCAATCAAAGACGTGTGGGCGGTGATGAAGCGTGGCAAGATCGAAAATTGGCTTAGTTCATCGCCCACAACCACTGATGCGCTCTGGGAAGTTGTATGTGAAGCGTGGTAGGAAATTGCCAACAGCACGACTTATGTGTCAACCTTAGTTAACTCAATCCCTAGACCGTTGCAAGACGTGATAGACTGTGAAGGGTATTGGACTCATTTAGTAAGTAAACAAAAAAGTTCTTTTAAGGGTTCTAAAAATAGAAACAAAGAAATCAACAACATTGCGAGCAACAAACATAGGAGATGTTTATACATTTAAGTTAAATTTTGAAAGTTAAAAATAAAAGTGTGTTTGAATCAGATAAATTCACTTCTCACATTCCATTTAGAGAGCAATTTAGCAATGTGCCAAACAACCTGTGTAAAACGTGTCGTTAATACTTCTTGATTCCATGAGAGTAAACTATAAGATATTTTGAATTACACGAAAGATATTTTAAAACAATAAAATTATATTTAACCCGTCCTTTAATGGTTATTGATTTTTATTAGAGTAATACGGCTATTATTAATTTCGTTGTTCGTTCTACCGCGTCTAAAACTATCCTTGTGTAATAATGTCGTGAATGAATTTTTCTTCGTCTGTTTCTATTCTTAGCAAGTCATTAAATTCGTATAGTATTTAATTGCTACGAATACTGTTAGTTTAATTCAATAAGTGCACATAACTTTCTTCTTTATAAACCTTTTTGCTTCATATGCATAATATGATAAATTGAGATGCTATATAAATGTATTTTTATTGAAAATATTGTTTGGATGTAAATTAGACAACGTAAGGCATATCCATTTCCTATCCAATATTTTTATTACAATCAAGTGTACTTTTACATAGTTCAAACTTTACATATTTCGGTTAGCGTTGTAAACAATGCTAAGGTGTATTAACATATAACATTTACTTTTTAGTCAGAATTAGAATCTCTCGAATTGCTTTTTGTATTATTGTTTTCCTTAAAAATTTGAAAATTGATTTGCTGTTTAATTTTATACTAGAGAAGTCATTTATATCTTAACATGACATTAAAAATTAGAGAATAATAACATTTATTAATGTAAAAAATATAAAATATATTTTAGTTATAGAAATCCAAAACGTGTATAATAACATACAAAATATTTGTTCAATAGCGGCGTAATAAAACATTTTCTATCGTTACGTTTCAATAGAGGTATATATTTACTAGTACTAGACCTCTATTGGTCTGCCATATATAAAAGCAGTTTTACGTTTACATGCGATAAGTCAAACAAAGGTGAGGAGCTTTTTCCCAATCGCAGGAGAGTGGCGTTGCAAACCTAACAAATCCAAACTGCTTCGAGCGCACGACTTTTATATTTTCATGAGCATTTTTATTATTCCAGAGTATACAAATAATGTACCAAGTGTGGCAATGCATTTCAAATGTTCCTGGATGTAGCCGAATAGCATCAAAAGCATTGGACCAGATCTTTAAGTGTCTGCACAACAAATCCTTCAGCACTGTTTCTGTCCCCTTTTTCAGATTTACTAGAACAAAAATGGAGCTTCATGGGCACGTGCGACAGTGGACAACGCGAATCTCAGCTTCCATAGATCTGGGATGGTGTTGTCGTTCCTGTCTTGTTTATAATATTTATAAATCTGTCGAAAGAGAAGCAGTTACGAAGTGTGTTTGACCTTGTAGAGGACAATAAACTAATTTATTCTCTGGAATTTGGCTAGGGACCATCCTGTCAATCTCGACCCTATCATTTCAGGACATTCCCGAAAACTCTAATTTAGTTGACGTTAATCGAGTCCGGCTTTAAATTTTCGCAATGATGTCCAATTGAGTAAACGACTTTGATTCCTCGATAACTCACGAACAAAATGTTGAAAATAACAAATAAAGAAACGTGATATTTGAGTTTAAATACATTTGGAATAGAAGCCTAGATCTGAGAGCCAAATTCATTTAGACCGCAAGTTTCCCTCCCAGTTTCTAAAAACGTTTTGGAAAAATTACTATCATTATGTAATATCACGACCATCACCTCATTTTGTTATAAACTTCAAATGTGTATAAAAAATATTCTCCATGTCTCTAGGAAATAAGGGAATGGCAGTGTATTTAGAGTGAAAGGCAATAATTCAGGCATATTGCAATTTAATTTGCAATGCGGGAGGCATTTGTTAATCTTAAAAATGTCTTGAAAAAATGATTTGTATTAATATACTTGATAAATTTAGCAACGAGAATTGATACTAAGGTGTTGTTTTTCCAAATTAATGATTGTCAGGTTTCTTATAAAAAATTCTCAATAATGGGTTCCTAATGATGATTTAGTACTTAAAACTGTTGTTAAGAAATATCATTCAAAAATTGAAATGGGGCACATTACATACTTTTTATCTTAGTCTCAGGTGACATGTGCAACAATGATCTGATATTTTAATAGAAAGTTTCCCTTATAAAAAGTATAGAGTTAAAATATTAGCTGGTGTGAGAAACTGGAAGGAATGTTAATAAAATTGTAGCGTAATACCGAAAGGTTATCAGTGTTTATTCTACTGCAAATTTATATTGTCTTGCGGTCAGGGAATTTTAATGCAACAATAATACCGATCAAAATACATGTCGGTTTAATTTAAGGTCCTTTTGTTTCATAGTAAGATTTATATTTCATGTTTCGCCACTCCCTAGTTTAAATACGAGTTGTTCTTATTTATAAATTCTATGCTCGAACGTAGAAATTATGAGAAAATTTAGAGAAAGAAATTCACAGATCTCTTGAACATGTGGTTATTTTAATGTTATTTTATTGCTTCCTTGTATCACAACTTTTTTACCCGCGCAACCAATACCTATATTTCAAACGATATTTTGTAAATTCTTTTATTTATATATAGTGTTTTAATATTGTTTGTCCTACCTCTTTTTTTAATATCTCGAACAATTTCTTCATCCCAGTATTTAATGTTTGCTCAGTAACGTGTATCTATTTCTCAATTGTCTCAGATACTCCATTTAACTGCGTAAAAAACCCTCGTTATTTTCTAACACCAAACTCAGTGGTTCCTGCATCTTCATCAATATTCGGTCCTTTTTCTTTTGCACATTTCTACTACAGATCTGCAGCAAATTCTTCTCATAAATCAAGAGATGAAAATCGTTTCCTGACATATCAGTCCTATCTTCTAACATACTCACAATCCACTTGCCGAACTTATTAATTTATTTTTATTTCAATATATTTGACATACTGCTGCAGATTCTTTTAGATTTTCTCTAATCAAACGTAGCTCATTTTTTTGGACGCAGATCATTCTTGTCACCTTTATTGTGATATTTTCTTCCAGACATTTTGAGTTTACTCTTACTGTCATTCAATAGGTATCCAGAAAATCCCATTAACAAAATTTAATGTCCCACCTCAGTTTGGTTTTTTTGTATTTTCCCTACACTTAAAATTTTTCCATATTCATGAACTTAGAGAAGTTTAAAATGTTTTTCTTCCGTGTTCTAAGATAACTGTAGATCAATCAACTTGAGAAGAAGAAACATTCTCTCCTTTCAAGTCTCTAAATCGTCTCTACTAATCCATTTTCTGCACTTCCAAGAATATTTCTCTAATGGTGTAAAATTATGATTTAAACATTTTTGGTTGTATTATGAGGTTAATTAATTGTTTGATTCCGTTCACCGCATTTAATTTGGTTTGCAAATTTGGAAGCTAATGAAACCAGTGGTGTTGCTCTCTTATTGATTAGGAAAATCTTAAAACATACGTTGAGCAATTGTCAATTCGGCAAAGTTGCAATAACACATACATGGCATCGAAGCAGGCGAAAGTTCATCTTAGCACAGTTGCCGAAGAGACGACAAAGTTTCTATAAAATAATTTCTATTAATGCTCTCTTTAAGTTTGGATATTTTAGTTTCTTCATGTGTAAATGAAAGTGTTCAATGATATATTTTGTGAGGAATTTTGTGATGTCGTTTAAATATAGAGTATGGTAAAGTTTATTGAAGTCAAGAATATACAGAATATTTTTGTTATAGAAGTTAAAAATGTGTATAATATAAAAAAATACAAAATATTTCTTTAATAGCGGTGTAATGAAACATTTTATCTCGTTACGATTTACCCGTCCCACGATGTCTTCCAAATAAGAGCGCCGTTTCAAATAGACCTACAATTGGTGGAACGAAACTTCCCCTCTCGAAGGGAAATTAAGAAGAGGGAGGCGTTGCATACCTAACAGATCCAAAACTGGTCAGTGCGTGGCAATTAAGAAAATAAATGGGCCCTTTTATGTTATCAATCGTGTAAAAGGATGAAACTTGTATACATCGTCGTCTCTATACATTAAAGGAAGTCATTAGTGTATACGATATTTTAGGATTATTACTAGTAATATTAATTTTAAAAACACATCTATAAATCTCATCGAAGCATTTTGTAAAATTAGTTGTCCACATTTTGATGCTTTTTTTGTGGATCAAGATTGTTAACATTATTGAACTAGAAAATAAAAGCAAAATGTAAATGATTATCCAGATTCATTAAATCTATCGTAATATATATTTATTTAATTAACCCTTGTTTTTACGTATTAGTAGAAAGAAAGTATTTTGATTTACACATACTAAAAAGGTGGATTTATGTTCGGCAAAATATGCATTAGTTGATGATTACTTTTCCGAAATTACAATTGAAAATATCAGTTACACACATTTTACATAGAATTAAATGTATTTCATTTTTAAAGTATATCAATTAATATATAAGCCAAAAAATGAACATGAATATTCTTTTGCTCTCATAGTTATTGCATGGCCATTTTTTATAAATTTATTATTATTAATATTATTATTATTGTTATCAATTGTTTTGAAACTTACCTTCCAATTCCCACGACAGGCACAGTTGACTCACTAAAAATTGAAGAAAAAATTTATACAGGTGCCAACGTAAAATTATGCATTATGGCATGTACACTTAATGTCATGTGACTCTACAGTAAGTACATTCCTTTCGCAATGGTCTTCATATTGTCACAATACTGACAAATACGTTATGATTGCTAGTTTCTAGTGTGTCAAGTCCTTTGAATCTATTTTTGGATCTATTTCAATTTGCATATTCTGAAATTACAAAAATTACTGATCTGAATTTAAATCTAATTAAGATATTAAGGTATTTTTCCAATATTTATACGATTAAGATCAAGAATAGAAATTAGAGGAAAATTTAAAATCCAAATGACCCAAAATATTTATAAGTTGTAAATTTTATCGCGGGAATTTACTTTCTGGATTTAATTCAACTATCAAAAAATGTCCCATTGAAGATGATTTCTAGTAAATATAAACTATATTTTAACACGTGAATAAGTGATTAAGTTTACTTACTTTAACGTGTCCGGGGGACTGGATGAGCAAGAATAAACACTTCCCAAAGAAGAAGCCATGACCTAAAATATGTAAATCACGGACGTAGGTGGAAGAAAATCCATCTCTTTTCTTGCACAGAATGCAGATTTGTTGCTCGGAACCAAAAAATAAAAAGTTCTGGCGAAACCATGTTGTAATATGCAATATTCCCTATAATTTCGTATCACCAGTTCCCACTATTTCCGGGGCCATATAATTTATAAGACGAATTGAAATTATCCCGGTGATTACTCTGCGCAAAAAGATGTGCTTGTTTATTCGGGGAATTATAGCAGAAGTTTATTCAAATGTCACTCAAAGGCAAATCCGTATTTCACGTCTTAGTTCAATAGTCCTTATTCATTGTTTTATTTCATTTAGTTTCACTGTTCAAAGAAAACTAAAATGTTATTGAAGATCACAACCGCAATAAATTCTCAAGATTATTCTTTTTTTAAGGTCGTCTCATCAAGAGGTACTGACGTATCCCCGCGATTCTTTGTCTTCTTTAATTTTCTGATTCCGCATTCTTAAAGGGTTATTATTTATTTCTATATAAGAATTGTGGTAATAAAATTAATCGCACATAAGACGTGCGTTGTATCTACACCACTTTTCTTACAAAACTTTCGGACTGACCCAAGAATGCAGGGAGACAAAGCACTATACCTTAATAATAAATAATAAAAGTTTCGTTTTTGGTTAATGATCAAGCTCTATTATCATAAATCAATTTCCTTTTGTGTTGTCATTGCAAATGAAGTATATCTGTTTCCAATTTTTTCGTCCTATATGTATCCTAAATAATAGTTAGCTAGTGCCGTGCCTATATAGTATGGAATAATAGTATGATGGAATGTATCTGTAAGGGGTAAAATAGCTTCAAATTTCCGCTGCAGATGTCGTGTTAACTTCCAGAGCGAGGAGACAAATGGGTTAGAGATTTGGATCTGTTTATAATAGTATTTAGCATTAGAATAACAAAGAAGTTGGTGAGTTTTTCCGTTAAACATTTTGGTATTTAAATTGTGATCGATGTTGCAGTCAGTGGTTGCGTATTGATTATCTATAATGTATATGTTTGTGAATTATGGGGAGATTTGGCGGTAGGTGAATTTGTACTCTAGGGGATTGAACAATTCAATGAAGACAGTCGAGTATAGTGTAGGTAAAAGCAGGGAAAGCATTACCAATTTCAACCTTATAGAGAGGGAATTCAAAATGTGGAAAAGTCTTATCAGAATTGTTGGAAAGAAGTGCCAATTTCCACGTGGATATTAATCCTCTAGACTATGGACACTTAACGACATTTTCTTTCAACTGGGTTCCGGATTATCTGAACGAGAGTGCGGAGTCTCCCGCACTCGAAAAATCTCGGAACGTCCGTCTATTCGTTGACGTCCTTAAGCGCACGCTGTACACAGGAGTACTTCTGAGTACTACAGATTAAGTTTGTTGCATGGGGTCTTTATTCGTGCGCTAGTTAATTTTTCGTGAAATATAGTTTTTCTTCATAAGGGATAATTTTTCAGTTGTGTTAACTGTGTCCGATAATGATATGTCCGATCAAAAAGCGATATTTGATCGGAATGCGTTTAGAATGTAGCTCAATGTTACAGCCAAAAAATATTGATAAACGGAAGTGAAACAAAAAGAATAGAAATACAGTGTTACACATTACCTTTTGTTTTCTTTATCATATATCTTTTATTTTGTTTTCAATATCTAAGTGCAACTAATAATCGGTTTTGTTACCTACGTGAAGAGGAACATGAGAATCAATAAATGCACCATGTTTATATGTTGAATATCACTAATCCATTGTTTTTTAATCGACAAATATAGATGTGCCACGTGATGGTCCTCCATCTACAAGCAAAGTAAGATCGCATCACATCCCACGCGATTGACCAATCATTCCTGTCTCTTCGTCCCTCGTAATGTTCTCAAGTATGCTCTTCACGGTTAATAGTACGCATGCATGAGGAAAAGTATCGGAAGGAATTGCAAGATCGTATCCACATCCGCGATGGTTGTTGTTGTATTAAGATAGAGCAATTGTCTAACCATTGTGCATGTTGCGCGACTACTTAGAGGCGACTACGATGAGAAAATATGTGTCGCAGCAACTCTCACGCGTTATCTTGCTCACCAGATGCACGTCGTGGACCACACGGTACGCACATTTCACATGTGGTGTCGGTGGCATGGGGGTATTGTGGTAAAAAGACTTATGGAGGAGACCGCGTCTCACAACATAATGAATACCGTCTAGGAAAGCGAGCGCTTGTTTTTCATATATCCATGCATAATGTTTGCATTGAAACCCTACCACATGTCATAGCTAAAGGGACCTTTTTTCGAAAAACATTTTTCGCCAGTTTATCTTTTGGGTAACGCGTCGACTGCACTTCTTCCCGACTAAAACGTCTAGCGATGGTTTCACAATGTCATCTTGGAGTGAGTACGTCACAAGATTCGACTGATGGACTTTGACAACTTTGAAAAGTTCCGTTGTTCACGAAGGTTCGCACTCTTTCTGAAAGTGATATTTGTATTTGCTGATGCTTATGAGATAGCCAACGCTTAATATGTGTTGAGTATTTTGACAAGTGCATAAACCTTTCTCATGTGCCTATTGTCTTTTACATCTTTCGGTCGCATATCTGACTTGCGATGCTTCCTAACATCGTAAGCACAACGAAGGTCAGGGAGCACAGTCAACTAATGATGAGAAACTTCAGCAGACAAACGACGACACATGCTCGATTTGAGTGTGCGACTGAAACGTTTCACCACACACGCTTTCATGGAAAAGGATGTGGAGTAATGACGATTGCGTTTTCCCCTTAACCGTGTCGAAAAGATGGTATTATATAATTTGTTGTCGTGATTCGTCTTTAGATGTCAAGATTAGCGTTTTGAGGTGGACAGGATTTGTAGAAATATCTTCTTAATAGCGTCCCCAGTCTTACGCATCACAGAATCGGTCCACGTATATTTCGAATAGACTTCGATCATCATCAATGTGTAATGCATATTTTTATTAATCTTCTTATAGTCTTGCATAAGCTCCAAATCTTCTAGCCTGAGATCGTCAAATCCCTTAGTTAGTATGTGACGTGTACTATGGTATATGGTATCCGGTGCGTGGACTTTTCTAGCGATACCACACCGCACATTGTCGAGCGATGTGTTTTTAATTTTTGTCATTTTATGACTTCATTTTATGACTGTCATTTTATGACTAGAAATTCTCTTTCTATTTTCATTATTTCTCCGCAAAGCTATATGTTCCCCGCCGCTATGAGAAGAGTATATGATGTAAACTCCCGACGTGCGTATTTTGATAAAACTAATATTTATATTTATATTAAATTCTGATCCTTTCTTGGATCTTTCAAGTTGGAGCAAACTTAAACAGTGAATAGAATGTATTGCATTCACTGAAGACTGCGACACTTTTTATCTTTATACTAGGTTTTTATTTTGTTAAGTATGTTAGTACTGATATTTTATGCTACTGTTAATGTAACTGTTCATGAGAGGGACATAACAGATAAGGTTGAACATTTTGTAGTTAAATTTAAAAAAAATTAAAAGGTGTAATGTAATACTTATAACTCCGTATGTAATAATGAATTGTAAGTACAACAAATATGTAGATAAATTGTGTGAATATTATAGAATATTAAAACACTGTATCTACCTGTAATCTACAGTATTTAATGATAGAGGACCTGCAAAATCTAAAAAAATGATGATTTAGAAAAGAGTAATTCTTTAAGTTTACTGATTGATTGTCTATAATTAAGACATATAGTAGGTTAAATGACTTTGTTAGATTATTTACACACTTTTTAAGAACTTGAAGCTTATATTAATTCCTCCAGTTCCATCGATATGCTCTACATTAAAGTCGGGATGCATTGTGAGTAATTTTTATACACTTAAATGATTTACTGAATTCCTACTTGTAGCACATTTTTTAACTCAAGAATGAAACGTGTCAACGAAGCTTTTCATTAATGATGGTTTTCAACTGAGTGTCTCTTTTCCACTTAGATTACTCTAATTACTCACGTAAATATTTGTTTTGTCACTATCTAAAAATGGTTATTTATTAATTTTTGAATATATGTGTTTTATTAAAGTTTAGGTCATTTGCACGGATTTTTCACCTGTGACTTAGGTAAGGGAACTGAGAAGGAGTGATGTATATTCTTATGATACGGACGGTGGAAAATTAGTGATCAGAGAGGAAATTAAATACCACGTGAAAGTTAAGGAACCAATGCAATATAGCCGAATATTCCTGTCGCTGTAGACGCGTGGATGATTCACTCATGTCAACAGTCTTAGCAAGTTTACGTTAGGATGCTGCCACCGACATCAGCCGATTTGTGGAACCAGTAATTAATATGTCAACTGTGGTACACAGAGGATCCGATATCTTAACATTTGACCGCACAGAGACCGTGTGAATTTACTTCTCACAGTTTATAACAGCTTTTGTGGGAGTACCAATTAAACGTAAATCTTACCATTAGAAATTGATGGAGTTACGGTATGTCAACCCCTGCAGCAGATATAAGATAACACTGCACTTTTGCTATATTGCTTACATCTCTTTACAAACCATGCATTGCGAAAAGTATAAGAATAATCGACAGTAACATTAATATCCGCCAAAACGTTTTTGGAGTATGGTGGAAGCAATAAAATACAATTTAAGAATTTGCAACACATATTCATCATCTACAGATCACTTACAGTCGCTGTAGACTACAATTTGAAAATAATGGGTAAGTCGTATATAACCCTGAAGCTGACAAATGATTATATTTAGCTTTCGCTTAATTGGTTACATCTCTTTACAATTCATTCGCCGTGAAAACTGTTCTTGGTGATTATTTGAAGCAATAATATACTATTCAAGATGTTGCAACACATATTTATCATCTACAGACAAATTACAATTGCAGGAGACTGGTATTTAAGAATAAATTGTGAGTCATATTGTACCGTGTAGGAAAATGTCGACCCACGTGAAAAGAAGAAAATGTAGATAGCCACATTAAAATACCAGTATTATGTTTCCATTACCAGTCTATGTACACAGGAAATAAACAGAAAAATACAGGAATTGGAATCGCATGTTTGTGTAATTATTTAGAAGTGGTTACATACAATGCAGAAAGGTTCACAATTTTCATTACAATCCAGAAGAGTTAAAAATTATTTAGCAAGGTATACCAAACACTTTGTAGAGACTATTTCTTGCAAGATATTAATTTAGCATCCGGTTATCAGAAATCAATTTATTGAAACGGCACAAATAAATTCTTTTGTAAAGCAGATGGATCATGTCGAAAAACTATTTTGTGAAGCGTTATATGTGATGGTATCGCATGGTATACTTGTATACTGGACACACACCACTATTTACTGTGGAGGAGGCGAAGGAGCCGCACTGGAACTGTAAACGATGGCATTAATACACAAACACGTGTGACGAAAATTACTTACTAAAAAAATAAACTTTAAAAAATATGAATAATTATAATAATAATAATAATAATAATAATAATAATAATAATAATATAAATCCAGTATAGCATATTAATATGACCCAAAAACCTGTTGAAACAGGTGAATTACGAAATTGCATCCCAGGCCACAACCATTCTTTATCTCTTTCCACCTACGAAGTCTTCATATAATTTATTAATTAAAAGACAATTTACAACATTAATAAAGTGTATTGTTTTCACAATATTTTTTGTCAAATTATAGTAGTGTCACTTGTTTTTAGTATTTCCTGAAACGTTTTAAGTAAATTTAAAATTATACCTTGAGTATATGCAGTATTTTAGCATTAATACTAGTAATATTAATTTCAATAAATGATCTATAAATTTTTAGATCGAAAATATTTTTTAAAAAAAGTTTTCCAATATGTGTTAGATGGTGATTTCTTTTCCCAACTTTTAATTGAAAGTATCAATTACACACATTTTACATCGAATTAACTGTATTTCATTCTGCAAATAAAACAAATTAATAAATAAGCAGAAAACCCAACTTGACTACTCTTTTGCTCTCACAGTTATTACAGGGCCATTTTAAAATATTTATTATTATTATCGTCAATAGATTTGAAACCTTCCCTCCTTCTGGCGAGTTCGGCGCTTATATTCCCCTACAAAAATGAAGAATAAATTGTATAGAGGTGCCAACGTAAAATTATGCATTATGGCATGTACACTTAAAGTCAAGTGGCACTACAGTAAGTACATTCCTTCCGACCTAGTCTTCATATGGTCACAATACTGACAAATACGTTATAATTATTATTTTTTACTGTACAAGTCTTTTTAATAAAATTTTGTAACTAATGTTTTATTTCAATTTTCATATTTAAGTTCATAAAAAAACTTATCAAACGTTATACTTTTAATTACGTGCATCGACAATTCCTTACTTGTATATCCATTGACAGTTTGATTCGTGATGGTTTTTTTTTTAATTTGTAGCTTGTGACATTAATGTCCCAGTTAACAATAACTCTTAGTACTAACTACTTCCACTAAACTCTCCTAATAGGTTGTAAACACGGCTAAGCGGCCCACCTACTAACAATAACTAATCAGCCAACACCTTCCTCCTATACTTCCATGTAGATAAGCTTCGGTAGCACGCTACATTTCTTATTTGCAAAATCAAAAATTTTTTCCTTGTAAAAATTAGCAATACTCCATATTCTCGACTACTTCTAACAGTTGCTATCGCCACTCACATAGATAACCGTCAATTCTTGATTCCTCAAACGTGTTTTTACTTTATTTATTTTTGCCTCTCAATCATTGTATTTAGAAAATCATTATCAAAATAAGGAACAATAATTGACTGCTATCAATTTTGCACAGAACGCACACAGTAAGAAGCAGTTATTTAATAAGACGCGTATCGTCACAGCTTATTGCCGTTCGCCTATACATCTCATGACAGTATTGTTGGTTCGTTAACAAACCACTCATCCACGAATTGGTACATTAAAGGCTATCGATCACGTCAGAAAGGTTTGAACAATTTCTTTTTAAAAATATTGATTTCTTTTTTGTAGTGAGATAGAAGATACAGTGCTCTCACTTCTGTGGTACAAAGAAGAGCCTATTATACATCGGCGTCTCATTACTTTACAGAAAGTCAAGAGAGTATAAGGTATTTTATCAGTAATGCTAGTAATATTAATTTCAATAACACATCTATAAATTCGCACCGAGAAAAAAGTTTTTTAAATTTTGATGCTTACGTTTCTGCACATGGAGGGGGTCCCCCCGCTTCACTAGAAAATAAAAGCAAATTGTAAATGATTATCCAGATTTACTAGAACTAACGTATAAAATATTAATTTAATTAACCCTTCTATTTAAGGATTAGTAGAAAGAAAGTATTTTGCACTAAACATACTAAAATGGTTGGTTAGTGTACGTATAAAATATATGTGTTAGTTGGTGATTTCTTTACGGAAAATATAATTGAAAATATCAAATTCACACTTTTTACATTGAAAAAACTGAATTTCATTCTGAAAATAAAACAAATTATTATATAAGCCAAAAAACTAATTTGACTACTATTTTGCCCTTACAGTTATTACAGGGCCATCTTTAAGTTTTATTAATATTAAAAACAAAAGTTTTAAAACTTACCCTCCAGGTGGCGGCGGTGGCGGCTTTAGCGGCGGTGGCTTCCCTCTACAAAAATGAAGAATACATTTATTCCATTTATATCCAGATTTACTAGAACTAACGCATAAAAAATAATTTAATCAACCCTTCTATTTACGGATTATTAGAAAGAAAGTATTTTGCTCTAAATATACTAAAATGGTTGGTTTAAGTACGTATAAAATATGTGTTAGTTGGTGATTTCTTTACGGAAATTATAATATAAACTATCAAATTCACGCATTTTACATAGAATAAACTGAGTTTCATTCTGCAAATAAAACAAAGTAATATATAAGCCAAAAAACTACCTTGACTACTCTTTTTCCCTTACAGTTATTGCAGGGCCATTTTTTAATTTTTATTAATATTATCAACAATAGTTTTAAAACTTACCCTTCAGCCTTTGGGCTTCGCATTGATTCCTCCCTAGAAAAATAAAAAATAAATTTATACAGGTGACAAATTAAAATAATGCATTATGGCACGTACACTAATATTCATGTGACACTCCAGTAAGTACATTCCTCCCGCAATGGTCTTCATATTGTCACAATACTGAAAAATACGTTATGGTTGCTAGTTTCTATACCGTCAAGTCATTTGAATCAATTTTTGGAACTAATGAATCAATTCAATTTGCATATTGTGAAATAACAAAATTGGCTGCACGATATTCAAATCCAATTCAGATATTAAGGTATTATTCTTTCATTTATACGATTAAGATCAAAAATAGAAATTAGAGGAAACTTTAAAATTCAAATGACCCAAAAAATGTATAAGCTGCAATTCTTATCTCGAGAATATACCTTCTGGATTTAATTCAACTACCAAAAATATTTTATTGAAGACGCATTCTGGTAAATCCAAACTATATTTTATCACGTGAATATATATCGTGAATATGTGATTAAATTTACTTACGGGTTTGGGGGAGTGGATGAGCAAGAATATACACTTCCCAAAGAAGAAGCCATAACCAAAAATATGTAAATCATGGACGTAGGTGGAAGAAAATCCATCTCTTCGCTTGCAGAGAGAATGCGGGTTTGTTGCTCGGAAGCAAAAGTTGGAAAATTCTGGCGAAACCATGTTGTAATATGTAATATTACCTATAATTTCGTATCTCCCGTTCCTACGATTTCCATGGCCATATAATTCATAAGACGAATTGAAATTATCCCGGTGATAACTCTGCGCAAAAAGATGTGCTCGTTTATTCCAAGAATTATAGCAGAAGTATATTCAACTGTCACTAAAAGGTAAATTCGAATTTCATGTTTTATTTCAAAAGTCCTTATTCATTGTTTTATTTCATTTAGTTTCACTGTTCAAAGACACTTTGAAGATCATAACCGCAATGAATTCTCAAGGTTATTCTTTCTTTGATTTCAGGACGTCTCATGAACAGGTACTGACATATCCACGTGTTTCTTCGTCTCCTTTAATTTTATGATTCCGTATTCTCAAAGCGCTATTATTTATTTTGATATAAGAATTGTGGTGATAAATATTAATCGTACCAAATACGTCCGTTTTATCTACGCCACTTGGCTTACAAAACTTTCGGACTGATACAAGAATGAAGGGAGAAGAAACACCAAACCTGGCTAATCTGTTTCATTAGTTAAATAGATTAGCATTAAACATTGCCTCCAGAATTTGTTCTTTACAATACCCAATAGATTAATTAGCAAAATTATTCGATTATTAAGAATCTGTGCAACGAATTTCGTGTCAATATCACTCTTTCGACGCTGTAGAGAGAGGTCTATAAGTGCGAGTCCCATGTCTTTCCAAGTGTGTGCTGCATTGACTGCTATTTCAATGCAATGGGGATGCCCCGAGTATTATGCAACGCATCTACACTAACCGAAAATAGGTAAGTGGTATACTATGATTAAAATGATAATTATTGAGTCGTTACTAATGTGTTTATTAAGTAGTCATTATCACTTAGGTTTCACATGGTTTTCCCTTACTCTTGTTATCTCGCAAATACGTAATATTTTATTTTTCCGGTTTAGAAAATCATAGAATACAAATACTATATATAATCCTAGTATGTTTTAATAAAAGTTTAGTTTTTTAATTAGTGATCAAGCTCTATTATCATGAATCACTTTCCTTTAGTGGTGTTATTGCAAATTAATTGCATCATTTTTCAATTTTTTCAACGGATACGTATTCAAAATAATCCCTTTTAGGAGTAACCTATATTTACATTTATGTTTCATTAAAGAAATGTTGTTAAATAAAGAATATGATTCGATTTAGCGAATTTTCTTTAAGGAAAACAATGGAAAGGGGTAGTGTAATACAGGGGAAGAATGGGCATTGGTTATATAAGTGGTTTAGCAGAATGATTATCAACTTAACAGGCGGTCCCTAGCGGCTGGATTTGAGACTGTGTAGTAATTTCCTTTGAACCAGTGAACCAATCGATTCAAACAAGAGCACTACAGCGGAACTTACACTAACAATGGAAGTGCAATATCTGTAATCATCTGTAATGGCGTCTAAATTAGGTTTATCATATTGTGAATTGTCATGATAAACGTTTCTCATTTAAAGTAGGGTGAACGTATTGTAGTATTGTAGGATTAAAACGTCTTACCATTTTAATCGTTCTACGGCGTCTGAATAAAATGGTTTGGTTATCTTTGTTACTAACGTTGAGGGTGGTTTCTTGAGAGTTGGATGGATCTTAGTGAATTCTAGAAATATTTAAATGAGTTAATAACGATTTACATTCCTAAAATTAGAAGATAAGTGGCTTGTCGAACAATTTATTGTTTCACATCAGATCCTTACAATATTCATCTGTGTAAATATTACTCTTGAAGGGAAAATATTATTTAGTATCATTTTAAAGAATCATGAATGGAAGACAAGAACATCTGTGTATATGGGTAAAATCTAAGAAACCAACTAACGTTTTCAGACTTTATAATAATAATATAACGTGTTTAGAGAAAATTGCTAATAATTTTAAAAGAAATGACATGTTTAACGTTGGAGAGTTAGTTTTAGTCACCATATGCACAGTGTCTCGATACCGTATATTAATGAATCAACACAACAATGGCATATTCCTGTAAACAAGAATAAATAAAAACGTTATCCATCTTGCATTTTCAGCATTTTCTTTATTTTCTTTCAAATTTATATATGAGGCGCTTTGGATTAAAATGAATTTTAAAAATCTCTTCGAAAGAATATGAAAAGTATTTTTTCACTGTTTACTGTAAATGAAGTTAGAGTAATTACTGATACTTCAAAACATGCAACCTCATTTATTATCGCGAAATAGAATAATTTTATTAAGTAAAAGAAAAATGCTTAATAAATTACGGTGAAAATTTATGGGTAAATGCTTCTTTTTGTTTTGCTGCGATTTTTTGATACTTTAAATAAGATTGTGCTTCTTTTCATAACTATGTACTTTGGATCAGTTAACAGGAAGAGAAATTGAAGAAAATAGTACATGTTACCAGAGCAAATAATAATTTACTCGAAAATAATTATGGAATAAGTATACCAATTATGGAGACCTCACCCAATTGTGAGTAAAGTTGAGGTATTGATATGAACCAAGGTGATTTCATAATAGATCGAAGGAATCGATTTTGGAATACCAACAGTCTATGTATATGGTTTTTAGTCGTGGAACATCATTTAGAGTTGAGTAGCTAGCGCGTGAAAATTTATTTATTAATTATATGTGTTTTGGCAAGGTTAAGGTTATGATGCCAGTTCTTCCTCCTGACCGTTGGAGTTGGGAGAGGAAACTAG
This sequence comes from Laupala kohalensis, assembly GCA_002313205.1. Lineage (NCBI taxonomy): Eukaryota > Metazoa > Arthropoda > Insecta > Orthoptera > Trigonidiidae > Laupala > Laupala kohalensis. The sequence goes on along the minus strand of NNCF01126161.1, from coordinate 22,843 downwards.
GAAGAAGAGATGTTGGTTTGGCAGTGAAACTGTAGAACCGGACGGTCCTGTGTCTAAAGTTGGTGAGGGAAACCCCAGAAGAAATCTCCACCCAAATCGGTCGAGTAGGTTTTGCACCCACTCTACCGTTCAGCGATCGTACAAGCGATTACGCTAATACAATTTGTTTAAGGTTTAAGGCCCTAATTTTAGCTTTCTATTGAACAGGACGCTTAGATATTTAACGGTCTTCTTTGATGAGTGCCAGAGTACTGGCATAGAATTTTGAGTGATGGCAGTAAGTGTGGAAGAAGTTTTGTGAATAATTTGGCTCTTTGAGGAATTAAGATGGATTTCCATTTTGCCGACCGGTTTGCATTGAAGTAAGTCCCTGAACGTCAGATATTGCATCATCAAGACTAAGAATAGTAGAATATACTCGGGTAACTTGGTCTTCAGCGAGGAGTGCCATTGTTGGGGCTTGTAAGGATGTCTTGGTTGAAGGTGATAAATAAAGTGGGGGTAAGCACCGAGCCTTGTAGTGCTCTTGATAGAATGGTTATGGGTAATGACAGTTCGTCTGTTAAACAGACTGAGTATAGGCAATTATAAAGATAATTTAGTATTATGTGAGTGAGGTAGTGTGGGATTCGTGTTTTAATGAGTTTATGGAATAGACCATGATAACAAAAATGCCTTTGCTAAAATCACCGCTATTATATGTGAATATAAATAAAAACCTTCAATGATGTTACTCGCAAAACTACGAAATTTGTCGAGAGAATTTGTTGGAATGAAAACTTGTGGAGGAACTACAGAGACTGATAAAATATTAGAATGAACAGGTACTAGACAGAATTTATCAAAAACTTTGCTTAGAAACTGATGGATATATAGCTACCTGATATAGGTAAGAGATATACTGGATTTAATGACGGGATGATGTAACCATAATTTCATTTGAAGTTATGCTCTTAAGATGTGGGTTTCTCGTTCTATTGCTTTATCGGGTAGATTCTTAAGGATAATAGTATTGATGAGATCATAAACTGTTTGCTATTGACGGAACATCAGGACGGAAGCTACCATTAGAGAAGATATATATTTGAAGGAGTGAGGATCATGTGAAAAGAATTTTTTTCAACAAGGTATACTAAATAATGATATTATGCAGAATTATTAAAATATTTCTGAGGATGACGTCAATTTACTTTCAAAGTATAATTTCACTTTATTATTAAAAATATCACAAAGTTCTTGTATCAAATAAAATATTTTAGATGTAGTTGCACTCTCAACTTAATTAATTATATTATTTATAAATCTATTAAATATTAAACCCCGCGGTGCGGCAACAGGCTATTCAAGAAAAAAAGAATGTCATTCATTGTAAAACCGACTGAAACACGCAGACTTGAGTGGCTATTTATTTGTTCGAACTTTTCAACAGACATTTCACCTTCTCCACAAAAATGTATTTGGCTAAGAACACTAAAGCACTGCTCTTATTGTTCTGTCACCACAAGGTGGGTTTGAATCCTATTGAGACTTGTGAAGTGATTTTTGAAAATAGTTTATACCTCAATTCAGCTCGTAATTTCTGATTGGGAGCTGTAATGAACGAAACCTTAATTCATGCTCTCTTATTGCTTAGGAAAATCTTAAAACATACGCTGAGCAATTGTCAATTCGGCAACGTAACATTACGACACACATGGCAACGTGTCAGAGACAAAGTTCATCCGACGAGACGACAAAGCTTCTATAAAATAATTTCTATTTATGCTCTCTTTAAGTTTCGATATTTTGGTTTCTTCATGTGTAAATGAAAGTGTCCAATGATTTGTTTAGCGAGGAATTTAGAAAAGTTCTTCAAAATTTCAATAAACATGTACAAAAGAATTTATATTAAATTTAAAAGCAAATAATTTATATTTAAATAAAACAATGATTCTAAAAGAAATTTACGATTTCGTAATAATACCCCAAGTATTAAAACTGTATTTTAATACAAATATAGAGTAAGAAACTGGTCTAATATATATCTAAACTATATTTTCAATAAATATTTATTCATAAAGCATCTAGATTTACAACATTATACATTTGGAGGACAATATTTAATCAAGAAAAAGGTATATGCTCTATTAATTATGCAAATTTATTATAAACAATCAATTACATTATTTTATATTCAACGGTCTATTGCAATTGAATCGTGCGTGATCAATGTGGTGCTGCTAGTTTAGAATCATCTTCAGGGTCCCTGTATTCTTCTTTTGGAAATTTTTTCTAATTACACTTCATTATTGAAGATAAATTTATGTTTTCTACAGACATTAAAAAGGAAGAAAGAAAAACCCTAGATGTTGTGGAGAGTCATAATGCATATTACACTAACATAAAACTCAAATGTATTCCTCTCCGCGAGTTTCATTAGAAATCTCTTCGTTGTTCCTGCTCTATCATTTGACAATCAAATATAAAAATTTCTTCTATTGGTTAAACGAAATTACGTGTCAGTTGGCGCCTTCGTCGTTTGTCCGAGAGGAAAATTTCAGCGATTTAAATTTCTAATTTTACAGCCAGTAAAAAGTAGAACGACATTAAAATATTATGCATAAGTAATATAAATATTACAATGAAAAAACATATTTCGTATAATATCCCATATTTGTTGAACACTTTCTGAATATATAAAAAATTCTCTGTTGAATTGACGGCAAAATATTACGTTAATTAAAGAAGATTTCTAGATTTATAAAAACAAGTCCTAAGAATATGACACTGAAACAGGAATACGGGGAACTACAAGTTACAAGAACATCCATGTTGCTTCGTAAAAAGTTATATACCCGCAAAGAATGTTTCTAAATGACAATGTTCGTTCCCTGCTCTGGAAATCAATAAATAGTATTGAATATCGATACTAACATTATAAATGAGGAGTGAGTTAAGTAAGTAGAATATATAAAGTATTTCAATTCTACAAAAATTTGTTATAACAATTCCATTCGATATCTTGCAATTATATTCAAATTCTGTTAAAAACTGTATTTTATCACAGTATTACGCAAACGTTTTTTATAGAAAGTCTAGTATCTTTTACATGCCAATGAAGAACTTGCGAGACAACGAATCTCGAGATGTCGTTTAAATATAGACAATGGTAAAGTTTATTGAAGTCAAGAATAAACAGAATATTTTTGTTATAGAAGTCAAAAATGTGTATAATAAAAAAATACAAAATATTTCTTTAATAGCGGTGTAATGAAACATTTTATGTCGTAACGATTTACCCGCCGCACGATATCTTCCAAATATGAGCGCCGTTTCAAATAGACGTACGATTGGTCGAACGAAACTTCCCCTCTCGAAGGGAAATTAAGAAGAGGGAGGCTTTGCAAACCTAACAGATCCAAAACTGGTCAGAACGTGGGACTTAGAAAAATAAACGGGCCCTTTTATGTTATCAGTAGTGTACGTAAATTTAAAAAATTTAAAAGGTAAAATGTAATAAATTTCTGAATTTATAACAATGTTTGTAATAATGAATTGTTAGTTCAATATATAATGTAGATAAATTGTGTAAATATCATAGAATATTAAAACTCTGTATTCATATTGTGAATATGTTTGGGTCTAAAAGAAGTATTGTTAATTGACATTAGGTTTTTATGTATGTATTATTAATTTGAGCCTATTATTGAGTATAATTTCATGAATTCTACATTTGCTCTGATTATGAGGTTAATGAACCTCGCAACGAAGACGAACCTGCAATCTACAGTACTTAATCAAAAAAACCCTGAAAAATCTTTATTAAATGTTTATTTAGAAAAGAGTAATTCTGTAAATAAATTGGTTGATTGTCTATAATTAAGACATATAGTAGGTAGAATGATCTCGTTAGTTATATTTACTCCCTTTTTATGAAGCTTGAAGCTTATATATCGAATTGGACAATTAACTCAATATGCTCCACGTTGACGTTGAGATTGCTTTGTGAGTAATTTTTTATACTCGTAAAATATCTTCTAAATTCCTATCCGTAGCACATTTTTTTAAACGCAAAAAGGAAACGTGTCATCGAAGCACTTCATTAACGACATCAGCCGATTTGTGGAACCAGTAATTGATATGTCAACAGTGATACACAGAGGATCTGATCTCTTAACCTTTGACCGCACGGAGACCGTCTGACATTAATGTCCACCAAAATGTTCATGGTGAGTGGTGGAAGCAATAAAATACTACTTAATATGTTGCAACACATATTTATACTCTATGACAAATAACAATAGCTGGAGACTGAAATTTGAGAGTAATGGGAATTTGTCGACCCAGGTGATAAGAAGAAAATGTAGATAGCCAAATTAAACACCAGTATACAGTTTCGATCACTAGAGTGCTATCTATGTAGACATGAAATAAACAGAAAAGTACAGGAATTCGAATCGCATGTTTGAGTAATTATTTACAAGAGGTTAGATACAATGCAGAAAGGTTCACAATTTTTGTCACAATTCAGAAGGGTCCAAAATTTTTTAGCAAGGATCACCAAACACTTTGTAAAGTCTATTTCTTGCAAGATATTAATTCACAACCCGGGTATCAGAAATCAATTATTTAAACTGGAACGAATACATTCTGTCGTAAAGCAGATGAATCATGTCGGAAAATGTATATTGTGAAGCGTTATATGTGACGGTATCGCATGGTACCCCTTGTATACTGGACACACACCACTATTTACTTGGAACAGTCGGTGGAACCAATCTGGAACTGTAAACGTTGGCATTAATACACAGACACCAGTGACGAATGTTAAACTCTTTCCAAATAAAGCTTTGAATAATAATAATAATAATAATAATAATAATAGTAATAATAATATTATAAATAATAATAATATAAATCCAGTTTAGCGTATTAACATAACCCAAAAACTTGTTCCAACAGATAAATTACGAAATTGCATCTAAAGCCACAACGATCCTTGTTCTCTTTCGACCTACGAAGTGTTCATATTAAATATTAATTAAAAGATAATTTACAACATTAATAAAGTGTCTTGTTTTCACAATATTTCTTGTCTAATTTTAGTAGTGTCACTTGTACCTAGTATTTCTTGAAGCGTGTTAAGTAACTTTAAAATAATACCTTAACGGAATAAGTGCTTGTGAATCTGGAGTCTTTCATTTTTTTGTTCTTGTAACTCTTTAATTACTTCAAAATTATGTATAAAACGTTATTCATTGAATATCTTTCATTCTAAAACAGGATAAAAATGCACTTATATGAAAGTTTCACTTATCGTTTTCAAATCTTATGAATTAATTTTAATTATTATTATCTGGCATTTTTCTATTTTATTGACCTAGTTCAAAAATAAACACAATGCTTGTTTTTCTTTGACTGATAATTAATGAATAATATAAAATATATATTTGTATATTTTAGATAAGTCCCACAAATTAATATATAACTGATAGAATTAGAATAAGAGTTTCCGTAACTCTTGAGTGTTTAGGACTTAAGACCATCAACGTTTCAATGTCTGAACAGTAGGGGACTACAGTCATCGTCATTTACGTAGGTCTTAGCGTAGTAGTCTTTTGAATTGGATGAATATTAGGGAGGGAAGCTTTGGATTTGTTAGGTTTTCAGCGCTATTCTCCTGCGATGCGGACAAAAGCTCCTCTGCTTCCTTCGACCAATCGCAGGCAAACTTGAAACTGCTTCCTTATTTGGCAAAGCAATAGACGACTAGTACTCGTGAAGATAACCCTATTAATTATATTACGCCGCTAAATATTTTATTACGCCGCTATTAAATAAATATTTCTTAATTTTATATTATACACGTCTTGGACTTTCGTTACAAAAAAATATTATTTGTTCTCAACTTCAATAAACTTCATTATTCTCTGTATTAAAATGTCATTTCTTGTTGTTGTCTCACAAAGCTCTCCTAGGGAATAAACAAAAAATTAAACTTCTTCGCATCAAATATTTGCTTCTTACTGGAAATAAGCATTGTTTTTATCATAGAATATGGATATCATCACAAGTTATCGTATGGAAATTTAAAAGTCGAATCAGGAATTACATATGAAAATTCCTATAATTTCTAACCATTTTTCTTTGGTGTAAATAACTGAAAGCTCATTGACGTAAAGTGATGTGTATTTTTTTATCGCTATTTCACATAATTTGCAATTCTTTTATACTATTCTATTGTGTCAATCGGAATTTAAGAATTATAAAAGACAATTGTATATAATGTAAATGAAAACCATTAAAGGTTAATTCAAGCGTTATTAATAAAGAATTTAAAAAATTACATTTACTAAAAAAATTTGATCCCACATATAACGCTTTGTCTAAAATATTGCAACGTAAAACAACACGCTCAGAAAGTATTATCACAAAAAAGGTAGATATTAATAAATATAACAAAAACACAAAAAAAGTTTTTAAGGTATTCAAATGAAACTGAGTTTTATTCATACTGATTGACTAAGTAAATTGCACGATAAAACATTGCATTTTAATGATGAGAAAACTAAGTAATTTACAAATACAAGATAAATAGTCCAGAATATACTGTAGAATAAAAATTTATATTGCATTTAGTTGAGTATCTCTCATACTCTCAGATATAAATTACATCATTTTCTGTGATTTCCTTCATTACTTTACCTTTTACAACTTCTTTTTTTCTCTTGTTTCTTTCTTTCTTTCTTTCTTTCTTTCTTTCCTTCTTTCTTTCTTTCTTTCTTTCTTTTTTTGTTTCTTTCCTTCTTGCTTTCCTACCTTCTTTTATACATTCTTTTCTTTCTTTTTCATTTTCTTTCTTTTCTTTCTTCTTTTCTTGTTTTTTCTCTTTTTCTTTCCTTCCTTCCTTGCCTCTTTCCCTAATTCTTTCTTTCTTTCCTTCTTTCTTTTTGTCTCACCTTTTTTCTATTTCCTTCTTTATATCTTTTTTCTTCTTTTCCTTCCTGTACACTTATATAAATTCTAGGAAAATAATTATAAGCCATTCACGTTAATTTCAAAAGAGTACCACCTTTATTTTTGACAAATACAGAAATTATTTGATACACATATAATAATAAGTACAATAATGATGATTTATTCATCATTTAGAATATTAGCATCGATATTGAGTATTATTTATTGATTTCAACAGCAGGGGACGAACATGGTAATTTAGATGCATTCTTAACGAGTATATAACTTTTTACGAACTAATATGAATATTTATATTTGTGAAGATAAACGTATTAATTACACATTAAGCATTATATTTACAGTATAAGTTAGCAGCGACGCAGTTAACAAGATACAAATTTAAATACGAAGTTATTTTAACTTGGTTTGTTTCAGCATTCCAGATTCAGGGTCATCTTTCAAGAACTTGTTATTTTAAATCTAGAAATCTCATGCATATAACATAATTTTTTTACCATCAGAACAATAGAGAATTTAATATTTTCAGAAGGCGCTGAACAAAAATATGAAATTATACGAATGAGGTGTTTCATTGGAATAATTATGTGATCTATACGGTGTAATAAAATGGCGTCATAGTTTTTACTGCCTCTTGAAATACAAATTTAGATTGGAAAAGGGTTCATCCCGAGCAGACAACGGAGACTTTCACTTGAAACGTCACTTTTGTTTAACAAATAGAACGTAGATATAAGTAGCTTTAAAACTTTCATAAGTTTTTAATTTCTTATTCCATAACCTGAAATAATTCAACTTTGGAATACCTTATGTTATCTTATCAGACGACATCGTGTTTTTCAGTGGAAGGAAAACTTGTCTTACGAGCTTAGCAAAATAAATCGTGCAAAGTATTCTACCCCCATGTGTCATCACGAGCACACCGTTAGGGAAAAGTTATTTGCTTGGTGGAAAGTGCCAATATCAGTGCCACGGTAGCTGGAGGGAAAAGTGGAGTAAGTCGGAGACTGCTTGCCAGGAGGTTCAACAATATCGTGAAACTGGGGAGGTAAAACGGGGTCCTGGTACCGGATTGTGGCGAGTATCTACCAAAACCCATTACGCCGTTTTAGTAATCCAGGATAAGGGCAATCCTTTCGGCTCTTCGGAACTGTTAAGGTGCCTATATAATTTTCCCGGATGCGCGAGAACAGATAGAAACCGTCTGAGAGATAATAGCCTTTTATCTGGGAGGGTAGCGACAAAGGAGGCATTTTCCGAGGAACACAGGATGTGTTGGTTAATATTTGCCGAGAAAAACAATAATCGTAATAGGGGAAACGGGATTTTGTCAGATGAGAGTGTTTTTTCTCAGCAAATGACGGACCAGTGCTAATATATCGACCTCATGGATTCTGACATTGTCTTGAATTTTTGAAAGAGAGTGCACGATCTGGACGCGTATCTCTGGCGTGTTGGGGCTATATACGTTCCCGCGGTGTATGCGTTCTTCACAGAATACAAGGTCGTCTTGAAGGCATCAGTATCTTTATATCTAGCGAGATATTGTTATCCCTTCGGTGCGGTAAATGTATCCTGCAGAAGAACTACTTTTTCAGCATAATAATTCATCTGTCCAAACGTCTCTTTTGGAGGAGGAATGGATTGCAGAGCTGTAGGAAGTGAAAATTCTCCATTGGTCCCCGCATACTCCTCATCTCAACTCAATCGAAGACGTGTGGGCGGTGATGAAGTGTGGCAAGGTCAAAAATTGGCATAGTTTATCTCCCATAACCACTGATGCGCTCTGGGATGTTGTATGTGAAGCGTGGTAGGAAATTGCCAACAGCATGACTTATGTGTCAACCTTAGTTATTTCAATCCTTAGACCGTTGCAAGACGTGATAGACTGTGAAGGGTATTGGACTCATTTAGTAAGTAAACAAAAAAGTCCTTTTAAGGGCTAAAAAAATAGAAACAAAGAAATCAACAACATAGCGAGCAACAAACAAAGGAAATGTTTATACTTTAAAGTTAAATTTTGAAAGTTAAAAATAAAAGTGTGTTTGAATCAGAGAAATTGACTTCTTACATTCCATTTAGAAAGCAATTTAGTAATGTGCCAAACAACCTGTGTAAAACGTGTTGTTAATAATTCTTGATTCCATGAGATTAAACTATAAGATATTTTGAATTATACGAAATATATTTTAAAATGATAAAATTATAATTGACCCATCCTTTAATGGTTATTGATTTTTATTAGAGTAATACGGCTATTATTAATTTTGTTGTTCGTTCTACCGCGTCTAAAACTATCCTTGTGTAATAATGACGTAAATGATTTTTTCTTCGTCTGTTTCTATTCTTAGCAAGTCATTAAATTCGTATAGTATTTAATTGCTACGAATACTGTTAGTTTAATTCAATAAGTGCACATAACTTTCTTCTTTATAAACTTTTTTGCTTCATATATATAATATGATAAATTGAGATGCTATATAAATGTATTTTTATTGAAAATATTGTTTGGATGTAAATTAGACAACTTAAGGCATATCCATTTCCTATCCAATATTTTTTATACAATCAAGTGTACTTTTACATAGTTCAAACTTTACATATTTCGGTTAGCGTTGTAAACAATGCTAAGGTGTATTAACATATAACATTTACTTTTTAGTCACAATTAGAAACTCTCGAATTGCTTTTTGTATTATTGTTTTCCTTAAAAATTTGAAAAATGATTTGCTGTTTAATTTTATACTAGAGAAGTCATTTATATCTTAACATGACATTAAAAATTAGAGAATAATAACATTTATTAATGTAAAAAATATAAAATATATTTTAGTTATAGAAATCCAAAACGTGTATAATAACATACAAAATATTTGTTCAATAGCGGCGTAATAAAACATTTTCTACCGTTACGTTTCAATAGAGGTATATATTTACTAGTACTAGACCTCTATTGGTCTGCCATATATAAAAGCAGTTTTACGTTTACATGCGATATGTCAAACGAAGGTGAGGAGCTTTTTCCCAATCGCAGGGGAATGGCGTTGCAAACCTAACAAATCCAAACTGCTTCGGGCGCACGACTTTTATATTTTCATGAGCATTTTTATTATTCCAGAGTATACACATAATGTACCAAGTGTGGCAATGCATTTCAAATGTTCCTGTATGTAACCGAATAGTATCAAAGCATTGGACCAGCTCTTTAAGTATCTGCACAACAAAGCCTTCAGCATTGTTTCTGTCCCCTTTTTCAGATTTACTAGAACAAAAATGGAGCTTCATGGGCACGTGCGACAGTGGACAACGGGAATCTCTGCTTCCAAAGACCTTGGATGGTGTTGTCGTTCCTGTCTTGTTTATAATATTTATAAATCTGTTGTAAAAGAAGTAGTTACGAAGTGTGCTTGACCTTGTAGAGGACAATAAACTAATTTATTCTCTGGAATTTGGCTAGGGACCATCCTGTCAATCTCGACCCTATCATTTCAGGACATTCCCGAAAACTCTAATTAAGTTGACATTAATCGAGTCCAGCCTTAAATTTTCGCAATGATGTCCAATTGAGTAAACGACTTTGATTCCTCGATAACTCACGAACAAAATGTTGAAAATAACAAATAAAGAAACGTGATAATTGAGTTTAAATACATTTGGAATAGAAGCCTAGATCTGAGAGCCGAATTCATATAGAGCGCAAGTTTCCCTTCCAGTTTCAAAAAACTTTTTGGAAAAATTACTATCATTATGTAATATCACGACAAGCACCTCATTTTGTTATAAACTTCTAATGTGTATAAAAAATATTCTCCATGTCTCTAGGAAATAAGGGAATGGCAGTGTATTTAGAGTGAAAGGCAATAATTCAGGCATATTGCAATTTAATTTGCAATGCGGGAGGCATTTCTTAATCTTAAAAATGTCTTGAAAAAATGATTTGTATTAATATACTTGATAATTATAGCAACAAGAATTGATACTAAGGCGTTGTTTTTCCAAATAAATGATTGTCGGGTTTCTTATAAAAAATTCTCAATAAAGGGTTCCTAATGATGATTTACAACTTAAAACTGTTGTTAAGAAATATCATTAAAAAATTGAAATGGGGCACATTACATACTTTTTATCTTAGTCTCAGGTGACATGTGGTACAATGTTCTGATATTTTAATATAAAGTTTCCCTTATAAAAAGTATAGAGTTAAAATATTAGCTGGTGTGAGAAACTGGAAGGAATGTTAATAAAATTGTAGCGAAATACCGAAAGGTTATCAGTGTTTATTCTACTGCAAATTTATATTGTCTTGCGGTCAGGGAATTTTAATGCAACAATAATACCGATCAAAAGACATGTCGGTTTAATTTAAGGTCCTTTTGTTTCATAGTAAGATTTATATTTCATGTTTCGCCACTCCCTAGTTTAAATACGAGTTGTTCTTATTTATAAATTCTATGCTCGAACGTAGAAATTATGAGAAAATTTAGAGAAAGAAATTCACAGATCTCTTGAACATGTGGTTATTTTAATGTTATTTTATTGCTTCCTTGTATCACAACTTTTTTACCCGCGCAACCAATACCTATATTTCAAACGATATTTTGTAAATTCTTTTATTTATATATAGTGTTTTAATATTGTTTGTCCTACCTCTTTTTTTAATATCTCGAACAATTTCTTCATCCCAGTATTTAATGTTTGCTCAGTAACGTGTATCTATTTCTCAATTGTCTCAGATACTCCATTTAACTGCGTAAAAAACCCTCGTTATTTTCTAACACCAAACTCAGTGGTTCCTGCATCTTCATCAATATTCGGTCCTTTTTCTTTTGCACATTTCTACTACAGATCTGCAGCAAATTCTTCTCATAAATCAAGAGATGAAAATCGTTTCCTGACTTATCAGTCCTATCTTCTAACATACTCACAATCCACTTGCCGAACTTATTAATTTATTTTTATTTCAATATATTTGACATACTGCTGCAGATTATTTTAGATTTTCTCAAATCAAAAGTCGCTCATTTTTTTGGACGCAGATCATTCTTTTGACCTTTATTGTGATATTTTCTTCCAGACATTTTAAGTTTACTCTTACTGTCATTCAATAGGTATCCAGAAAATCCCATTAACAATATTTAATGTCCCACCTCAGTTTGTTTTTTTGTATTTTCCCTACACTTAAAATTTTTCCATATTCATGAACTTAGAGAAGTTTAAAATGTTTTTCTTCCGTGTTCTAAGATAACTGTAGATCAATCAACTTGAGAAGAAGAAACATTCTCTCCTTTCAAGTCTCTAAATCGTCTCTACTAATCCATTTTCTGCACTTCCAAGAATATTTCTCTAATGGTGTAAAATTATGATTTAAACATTTTTGGTTGTATTATGAGGTTAAATAATTGTTTGATTCCGTTCACCGCATTTAATTTGGTTTGCAAATTTGGAAGCTAATTACTAGAACGTATTTTTAGTTTTTTTACATTTAGTTTAGTCATTCGACGATGAATTTAGTGTAAATAAATATTGAATTATTTCTAGTTTTGAAATATTGTTTATCTTTCAAAACGGGTAAGACGTTTTCAAATTCGTATATTTTTCACCCACCTTTTTAGACAATTAATACATCCTCATGAGACGTGTACTATGGTATATGCGTTCCGGTGCATGGACTTTTCTAGCGATACCACACAGCACATTGTCGAGCGATGTGTTTTTTAAATTTGTAAAGACGTAAACTCCCGACGTGCGTATTTTAATAACTCCAATTTTTATATTTCGGAGACGTGAGAAAACAAAAATCTGATCCTTTCTTGGATCTTTCAAGTTGGAGCAAACTTGAACAGTGAATAGAATGTATTGCATTCACTGAAGCCTACGACACTTTGTATCTTTTTACTAAGTTTTTATTTTGTTAAGTATGTTAGTACTGATATTTTATGCTACTGTTAATGTAACTGTTCGTAAGAAGGACATAACAGATAAGGTTCAACATTTTGTTCGTAAATTTAAAAAAAATTAAAAGGTGTAATGTAATACTTATAACATCGTATGTAATAATGAATTATAAGTACAACAAATATGTAGATAAATTGTGTGAATATTATAGAATATTAAAACACTGTATCTACCTGTAATCTACAGTATTTAATGATAGAGGATTTGCAAAATCTTAAAAAATGATGATTTAGAAAAGAGTAATTCTTTAAGTTTACTGATTGATTGTCTATAATTACGACATATAGTAGGTTAAAAGACTTTGTTAGATTATTGACACACTTTTTGAGATGCTTGAAGCCTATATTAATTCCTCTAGTTTCATCGATATGCTCCACATTAAAGTCAAGATTGCATTGTGAGTAATTTTTATACTCTTAAATGATTTTCTGAATTCCTATTTGTAGCACATTTTTTAACTCAATAACGAAACGTGTCAACGAAGCTTTTCATTAATGATGGTTTTCAACTGAGTGTCTCTTTTCCACTCAGATTACTCTAATTACTCACGTAAATATTTGTATGTCACTATCTAAAAATGGTTATTTATTTATTTATTTATGTATTTATGTCTTTTAGCAAAGTTCAGGTCATTTGCACGGCTTTTTTACCTGTGACTTAGGTAAGGGAACTGAGAAGGAGTGATGTTTATTCTTATAATACGGACGGTGGAAAATTAGTGATGAGAGAGGAAATTAAAAACCACGTGAAAGTTAAGGAACCAATGCAATATAGCGGAATATTCCTGCCGATGTAGACGCGTGGATGATCCACTCATGTCAACAGTCTTAGCGAGTTTACGTTAGAATGCTGCCACCGACATCAGCCGATTTGTGGAACCAGTAATTGATATGTTAACTGTGGTACACAGAGGATCCGATATAGAACACTTGACCGCACAGAGAGTGTGTGAATTTACTTGTCTCACAGTTTATAACAGCTTCTGTGGGAGTACCAATTAAACGTAAATCTTACCACCAAAAATTGATGGAGTTACGGTATGTCAACCCGTGCAGCAGATATAAGATAACACTGCGCTTTTGCTTTATTGCTTACATCTTTTTACAAACCATGCACTGCGAAAATTATAAGAATAATCGACAGTAACATTAATATCCGCCAAAACGTTTTTCGAGTATGGTGGAAGCAATAAAATACAATTTAAGAAGTTGCAACACATATTCATCATCTACAGATCAATTACAGTCGCTGTAGACTACAATTTGGAAGTAATGGGTGAGTCGTAAATAACCCTGAAGCTGACAAATGATTACATTGCGCCTTCGCTTCATTGGTTACATCTCTTTACAATTCATTCGCCGTGAAAACTGTTCTTGGTGATTATTTGAAGCAATAATATACTATTCAAGATGTTGCAACACATATTTATCATCTACAGACAAATTACAATTGCAGGAGACTGGTATTTAAGAATAAATTGTGAGTCACATTGTATCGTGTAAGAAATTTGTCGACCCACGTGAAAAGAAGAAAATGTAGATAGCCACATTAAAATACCAGTATTATGTTTCCATTACCAGTCTATGTACACAGGAAATAAACAGAAAAATACAGGAATTGGAATCGCATGTTTGTGTAATTATTTACAAGTGGTTACATACAATGCAGAAAGGTTCACAATTTTCATTACAATCCAGAAGAGTTAAAAATTATTTAGCAAGGATCACCAAACACATTGTAGTGACTATTTCTTGCAAGATATTAATTTAGCATCCGGTTATCAGAAATCAATTTATTGAAACGGCACAAATAAATTCTTTTGTAAAGCATATGGATCATGTCGAAAAACTATATTGTGAAGCGTTATATGTGATGGTATCGCATGGTACCCCTTGTATACTGGACACACACCACTATTTACTGTGGAGGAGGCGTAGGAGCCGCACTGGAACTGTAAACGATGGCATTAATACACAAACACGTGTGACGAAAATTACTTACTAAAAAAATAAACCTTAAATAATAATAATAATAATAATATAAATCCAGTATAGCATATTAACATGACCCAAAAAGTAAATTACGAAATTGCATCCCAGGCCACAACCATTGTTTATCTCTTTCCACCTACGAAGTCTTCATATTATTTATTAATTAAAAGACAATTTACAACTTTAATAAAGTGTATTGTTTTCACAATATTTTTTGTCAAATTATAGTAATGTCACTTGTCTTTAGTATTTCCTGAAACGTGTTAAGTAAATTTAAAAAAATACCTTGAATATATGCAGTATTTTAGCATTATCACTACTAATATTAATTTCAATAACTGTTCTATAAATTCACATCGAAAATATTTAAAAAAAACGTTTTCCAATATGTGTTAGTTGGTGATTTCTTTTCCCAAATTTTAATTGAAAGTATCAATTACACACATTTTACATCGAATTAACTGTATTTCATTCTGCAAACAAATCAAATTAATAAAAAAGCCAAAAAACCAATTTGACTACTCTTTTGCTCTCACAGTTATTACTGGGCTATTTTAAAATATTTATTATTATTATCGTCAATAGATTTGAAACCTTCCCTCTTGCTGGCGGGTTCGGCGCTGATATTCCCCTACAAAAATGAAGAATAAATTGTATAGAGGTGCCAACTTAAAATTATGCATTATGGCATGTACACTTAAAGTCAAGTGACACTACAATAAGTACATTCCTTCCGACCTAGTCTTCATATGGTCACAATACTGACAAATACGTTATAATTATTATTTTTTACTGTACAAGTCTTTTGAATAAATTTTTGGAACTAATGTTTTATTTCAATTTGCATATTCAAGTTTATAAAAAAAATCATCAAACGTTATACTTTTAATTACGCGCATCGTCAATTCCATACTTGTATATCCATTGACAGTTTGATTCGTGATGTTTTTTTTTTTAATTTGTAGCTTGTGACAATAATGTCCCAGTTAACAATAACTCTTAGTACTAACTACTTCCACTAAACTCTCCTATGGGTCAAGTTGTTTGTAAACACGGCTAAGCGGCCCACCTACTAACAATAACTAATCACCCAACTCCTCCCTCCTATACTTCCATGTAGATAAGCTTCGGTAGCACGCTACATTTCTTATTTGCAAAATCAATAATTTTTTCCTTGTAAAAATTAACAATACTGCATATTCTCGACTACTTCTAACAGTTGCTATGGCCACTCACATAGATAACGGTCAATTCTTGATTCCTGAAACGTGTTTTTACTTTATTTAGTTTTGCCTCTCAACCATTATATTCAGAAAATCATTGTCAAAATCAGGAACAATAATTGACTGCTATTAATTTTGCACTAAACGCACAAAATCAGTAGCAGTTATTTAATGAGACGCTTATTCATGTTACGTCGAATGAAATTGGGAGACGGGACCGGGATTCGAACCCGTGTGTTTGAGATTTGCGCGCTCATGCGCCTACCGACTGCGCCATCCCGTTCGCCTCTCAGGCCCGTCTACCATTCTCATTCAACTTGTGAAACCCAAAGACGAATCCCGGTCCCGTCTCCCATTTTCATTCGACGTAACATGATTAATCTGTTACCTGGCGGTGAGGTTCACCGCATTCTAAGAGATTTCTATGTTAATGAGACGCGTATTTTCACTGCTTATTGCCGTTCACCCATACATCTCATGACAGTATTGTTGGTGCGTTTACAAACCACTCATTCACGAATTGGTACATTAAAGTCTATCGATCACGTCAGAAAGTTTTGAACAATTTCTTTCTAAAAATATTAATTTCTTTTTTGTAGTGAGATAGAAGATACAGTGCACTCACGTATATGGTACAAAGAAGAGCCTATTATACATCGGCGTCTCATTACTTTACAGAAAGTCAAGAGAGTATAAGGTATTTTATCATTAATGCTAGTAATAGTAATTTCAATAACACATCTATAAATTCGCATGGAGAACATTTTATAAAAAAAGTTTTTTAAAATTTTGATGCTTACGTTTCTGCACATGGAGGGGGTCCCCCCGCTTCACTAGAAAATAAAAGCAAATTGTAATGATTATCCAGATTTACTAGAATTAACGTATAAAATATTAATTTAATTAACCCTTCTATTTACGGATTAGTAGAAAGAAAGTATTTAGCACTAAACATACTAAAATGGTGGGTTTATGTACGAATAAAATATATGTGTTAGTTGGTGATTTCTTTTCCGAAATTATAATTGAAAATATCAAAAACACACATTTTTCCTCGAATTAACTGAAATTCATTCTGCAAATAAATCAAGATAATATATAAGCCAAAAAACCAATTTGACTATTCTTTTACAGTTATTAAAGGTGCATTTTAAAATATTTATTATTTTTATCATCAATAGATTTGAAACCCTCCCTTCTGCTGGCGGGTTCGGCGCTGATATCCACATACAAAAATTAAGAATAAATTGTATGGAGGTGCCAACGTGAAATTATGCATTATGGCATGTGCACTTAAAGTCATGTGACACTACAGTAAGTACATTTCTTCCGCACTAGTCTTCATATTGTCACAATACTGACAAATACGTTATGATTGAAAGTTTTTACTGTTCAAGTTTTTGCATTATTTTTGGAACTAATGTTTTATTTCAATTTGCATATTCAAGTTCATAAAAATCATCATATTTCTTTCTTTTAATTACGCGCATCCACACTTCCTTATTTGGACATCCATTGACATTTGATTCCTGATGGGGCCAAAAAATTTGTAGCTTGTCACATTAATGTACCAGTTAATAATAACTACTAGTACTAGCTACTTCCACTAAATCCTACTAATGGGACAGGTTGTTTGTAAACACAGCTAAGCGGCCCACCTACTAACAATAACTTATCACTCAACTCCTTCCTCCTATACCTCCATGTAGATAATCTTCGATAGCACGCTATATTTCCTATTTACAAAAGAAACAATTTTTTTTTCGTAAAAATGAACAGTACTCCATATTCACGACTACTAACAGTTGCTATCGCCACTCACATAGATAACGGACAAGTCTTGATTTTGCAAAACGTAGTTTTCCTTATTTAGTTTTGCCTATCAATCATTATATTTAGAAAATGGTTATTAAAATCGGGAACATTAATTGACTGCTATCAATTTTGCACAAAACGCACACAGTAAGAAGCAGTTATTTAATAAGACGCGTATCGTCACAGCTTATTGCCGTTCGCCTATACATCTTATGACAGAATTGTTGGTGGGTTAACAAACCACTCATCCACGAATTGGTACATTAAAGACTGTCGATCACGTCTGAAAGGTTTGAACAATTCCTTTCTAAAAATATAAAAAAAAATTTTTGTAGTGAGATAGAAGATACAGTGCACTTACTTCTGTGGTACAAAGAAGAGCCTAGTATACATCGGCGTCTCAATACTTTAAGTCAATAGTGTATTCGGTATTTTATAAATAATACTAGTAATATTAATTTCAATAACACATCTATAAATTTATATCAAAAACATTTTGTAAAAAAAGTTTTTTAAATTTTGATGCTTCCGATTCTGGATCCGGAGTGAAATAAATTATTTTTCTGTGCACTCACTTCTGTGGTTCAATGAGGAGCCTAGTATACATAGACGTCTCTATACTTTAAAGGATGTCAATAATTTCCACGGTATTTTAGCATTAATACTTATAATATAATTTCAATTACACATCCAAACAATTTACATCAAAAACATTTTGTGAAATAATATTTTAAAATTTTGATGCTTACAGTCCTAGAGCGGAAATGATGGACTCCCATCCACTAGAAAATAAAAGCAAATTGTAAATGATTTACTAGAACTAACGTATAAAATATTAATTTATTTAAACCTTCTATTTACGGATTAGTAGAAAGAAGGTATTTTGCACTAAACATACAAAAATGGTTGGTTTATGTACGTATAAAATATATGTGTTAGTTGGTGATTTCTTTACGGAAATTATAATATAAACTATCAAATTCACGCATTTTACATAGAATAAACTGAGTTTCATTCTGCAAATAAAACAAAGTAATATATAAGCCAAAAAACTACCTTGACTACTCTTTTTCCCTTACAGTTATTGCAGGGCCATTTTTTAATTTTTATTAATATTATCAACAATAGTTTTAAAACTTACCCTTCAGCCTCCGGGCTTCGCATTGATTTCCCCCTACAAAAATAAAAAATAAATTTATACAGGTGCCAAATTAAAATAATGCATTATGGCACGTACACTAATATTCATGTGACACTCCAGTAAGTACATTTCTCCCGCAAAGGTCTTCATATTGTCACAATTCTGACAAATACGTTATGATTACTAGTTTCTGTAGCGTCAAGTCATTTGAATCAATTTTTGGAACTAATGAATCAATTCATTTTGCATATTCTGAAATAACAAAATTGGCTGCACGATATTCAAATCTAATTCAGATATTAAGGTATTATTCTTTTATTTATACGGTTAAGATCAAGAATAGAAATTAGAGGAAAATTTAAAATCCAAATGACCCAAAAAATTTATAAGCTGTAATTTTTATCACGAGAATATACCTTCTGAATTTAATTCTACTACCAAAAAATATTTTATTGAAGACGCATTCTAGTAAATCCAAACTATATTTTAACACGTGAATATATATCGTGAATAAGTGATTAAGTTTACTTACAATAGCGGGAGCGGGATTGGGGGAGTGGCTGAGCAAGAATATACACTTCCCAAAGAAGAAGCCATAACCAAAAATATGTAAATCATGGACGTAGGTGAAAGAAAATCCATCTCTTCGCTTGCAGACAGAATGCGGGTTTGTTGCTCGGAAGCAAAAGTTGGAAAATTCTGGCGAAACCATGTTGTAATATGTAATATTACCTATAATTTCGTATCTCCCGTTCCTACGATTTCCATGGCCATATAATTCATAAGACGAATTAAAATTATCCCGGTGATAACTCTGCGCAAAAAGATGTGCTCGTTTATTCCAAGAATTATAGCAGAAGTATATTCAACTGTCACTAAAAGGCAAATTCGAATTTCATGTTTTATTTCAAAAGTCCTTATTCATTGTTTTATTTCATTTAGTTTCACTGTTCAAAGAAACTTTGAAGATCATAACCGCAATGAATTCTCAAGGTTATTCTTTCTTTGATTTCATGACGTCTCATGAACAGGTACTGACATATCCACGTGTTTCTTTGTCTCTTTTAATTTTCTGTGGAATACTCGTAACCAGATTCCGCATTCTGGTTACGCTATTATTTATTTTGATATAAGAATTGTGGTGATAAATATTAATCGTACCAAATACGTCCGTTTTATCTACGCCACTTTACTTACAAAATTTTCGGAATAATACAAGAATGCTGGGAGAAGATGCACCAAACCTGGCTACTCTTTTTTATTAGTCCAATAGATTCGCATTAGACATCGCCTCTAAATATTGTTCTTTTCAATACTCAATAGACTAATTCCCAAAATCACTCGATTAGTAAGAACTTGTTGAACGAATTTCGTGTCAATTTCACTCTTTCGACGCTGTCTATGAGTGCGAGCCCCATGTCTTACCAAGTTTGTGCTGCACTGACAGCTATTTCAATGCAACGGGGATGCCCCGAGTATTATGCAACGCTTCTACACTAACCGAAAATAGGTAAGTAATATATTTTGATTAAAATGATAATTATTGAGTCGTTTCTAATGTGTTTATTAAGTAGTCATTATCACTTAGGTTTCACATGGTTTTCCCTTACTCTTGTTATCTCGCAAATACGTAATATTTTATTTTTCTGGTTTAAAAAATCATAGAACACAAATACTATATATATTCCTAGTATGTTTTAATACAAGTTTAGTTTTTTAATTACTGATCAAGCTTTAATATAACGAATCAATTTTCTTTAGTGGTGTCATTGCAAATTAATTATATCTGTTTTCAATTTTTTTAACGGATATGTATCCTAAATAATCCTTTTTAGGAGTAACCTATATTTACATTTATGTTTCATTAAAGAAATGTTGATAAATAAATAATATAATTCGATTTAGCGAATTTTCTTTTAGGAAAACAGAGGAAATAGGTAGTGTAATACAGGGGAAGGAAGTGCGTTGGTTATATAAGTGCTTCTGTAGATTTATTATCAACATAACAGGCGGTCCCCAGCGGCTGGATTTAAGACTATGTAGTCATTTCGTTTGAACCAGTGAACCGAACGATTCAAACAAGAGCACTACAGCGGAACTTACACTGACAAGCGATATCTGTAATCATCTGTGATGGCGTCTAAATTAGGTTTATCATATTGTGAATTGTCATGATAAACGTTTCTCATTTAAAGTAGGGTGAACGTATTGTAGTATTGTAGGATTAAAACGTCTTACCATTTTAATCGTTCTACGGCGTCTGAATAAAATGGTTTGGTTATCTTTGTTACTAACGTTGAGGGTGGTTTCTTGAGAGTTGGATGGATCTTAGTGAATACTTGAAATATTTAAATGAGTTATAACCGATTTACATTCCTAAAATTAGAAGATAAGTTGCTTGTCAAACAATTTATTGTTTCACATGCAATTCTTATGATTTTGAAACACTATAGTCAGAATAATATATAGTTCGATAATAACTTGTACATGTAATTTTTTTTTTGCTTAAAATTACAAACATATTGACATTCTATTAGTATTATAACTCGCAGCACACTTTTTATCTTATCTAGGAACTTTTGCTGAAATTTTTGAATCCGCCTCTGCCTTAGGGCCCTTGATCGGAATAGATGGGATGGTCCCTTGTTTACTACCGGAGAGTAAATTAGTTTATTTTCCTCCACGTGGTCATACGCAGTTTGTACTGTTTTTTGACAATAAATATATTATTGACCCTTACAATATTTATCTGTG
This sequence comes from Laupala kohalensis, assembly GCA_002313205.1. Classification (NCBI taxonomy): domain Eukaryota; kingdom Metazoa; phylum Arthropoda; class Insecta; order Orthoptera; family Trigonidiidae; genus Laupala; species Laupala kohalensis. The sequence continues at coordinate 1,010 of NNCF01126161.1, read as the reverse complement.
TAAATATTACTCTTGAAGGGAAAAATATTATTTAGTATCATTTTAAAGAATCATGAATGGAAGACGAGAACATCTGTGTATATGGGTTAAATCTAAGAAACCAACTAACGTTTTCAGACTTTATAATAATAATATAACGTGTTTAGAGAAAATTGCTAATAATTTTAAAAGAAATGACATGTTTAACGTTGGAGAGTTAGTTTTAGTCACCATATGCACAGTGTCTCGATACCGTATATTAATGAATCAACACAACAATGGCATATTCCTGTAAACAAGAATAAATAAAAACGTTATCCATCTTGCATTTTCAGCATTTTCTTTATTTTCTTTCAAATTTATATATGAGGCGCTTTGGATTAAAATGAATTTTAAAAATCTCTTCGAAAGAAGATGAAAAGTATTTTTCCACTGTTTACTGTAAATGAAGTTAGAGCAATTACTGATACTTCAAAACATGCAACCTCATTTATTATCGCGAAATAGAATAATTTTATTAAGTAAAAGAAAAATGCTTAATAAATTACGGTGAAAATTTATGGGTAAATGCTTCTATTTCCTTTGCTGCGATTTTATGATACTTTAAATGAGATTGTGCTTCTTTTCATAACTAAGTACTTTGGATCAGTTAACAGGAAGAGAAATTGAAGAAAATAGTACATGTTACCAGAGCAAATAATATTTTACTCGAAAATAATTATGGAATAAGTATACCAATTATGGAGACCTGACCTAATTGTGAGTGTAGTTGAGATATTGACATGAACCAATGTGATTTCATAATAGATCGAAGGACTCGATTTTGGAATACCAACAGTATATATATGTTTTTTAGTCGTGGAACACCATTTAGAGTTGAGTAGCGAGCGCGTGAAAACTTATTTATTAATTACATGTCTTTTGCCAAGGTTCAGGCTATGATACTGTTCTTCCTCCTGACCGTTGGAGTTGGGAGAGGAAACTAGGAAGAAGAGATGTTGGTTTGGCAGTGAAACTGTAGAACCGGACGG
>NNCF01126160.1:33767-47927 GCA_002313205.1 Laupala kohalensis | reverse complement strand
GAATCGTCAAACCTCAGTCATTTTGCCCGTATCTAGTTTCCTGGCCCTGCTCTACAGAAGAAAGAGATCACTTTAATTCTAAACAAGGACCCCGAGGCAGTGACAGATTTAACATTTCTACATCCAAAGGCAAATTCATCCTAAAATAACGACAAAAATGGTTAACTTCATGTAAAAGTATCTGTGGAATATGTATAAATTTTATTTTCAATAGACTTTAGGAGGGAGTTTTAATATTATTTCACAATCTTGTTGCTTGAGAGCTAACAATACGATAAGTAGAGTGTCAATATTATTTCACTGTTCTTCTTGCTTTTCTTCGAATGCCGCCATGTTTGTGTACTTCTGAGTATGCTTACGACCATTTGTTTTGGGATGAAGCCTTAAGCGCCGAGAAACTCCCCGAACGCAGCGCTATGAGCGCTGAAAGTAGCTCCCTGAACGCAGGGTTAATATAATCGCTTAAATGTCATTAAAGAGCTTCTGCTTAAATACCATTTTTATTCCCTTATACATGCATTCTAAGAGTTTTATTGTTAAAGAAACATAAATAAATGAGATGTATCTGACAGATACTCGCGAAAATATCTAGTGCGAGTGCTGCAGGTTTAATTTTTGTGACAGACACTTTTGACTGATGGTGCAGCGAGTGATGCAATGAGTTATCAGCTTCTTGGAGATAAACGGATTGATGTNTGGAGATAAACGGAGTGATGTCAGCTGATAGCAAGTGAGATAGGCCCCGTCGTCCGCAGAACAGTTGGTTGGTGTCGACCTGCCCGTAAGTTCCTTGAGGATGTCGCGCTGGTGGGTGTTCACGCTCGTAGCAGTTAGTATTGTGTTGTTGGTGTCGTATAATACGCAGATGGCGCCTTGGTCATACTTGGTAATTACATAAGTTCATGAACAGTTTTTAAAATTATTAAAGCACTCGTGTTCTGATTATAAATACGTTGCTAATGATCTAGACGTTGGTGAGCCCTAAAGTCCCAATTTGAAAACAACTTGTATTACCGTTATTTTCCACATTCACTTTTTTTAGCTCTTATGCGCGTGAATTAGTTACTTGTTCAATTAATTTTATTTATTTGTATTTTTTTATGTGGCTTTAGGGCTCGTCAATGTTATTAGAGTCCTAATTTTATTTATAAGAATAGTTTTATAAATTTTATTTATATAAATATAAGTGAATGTGTATAAATTCTGTTTTTTCANTAATGGAGAAAAATCAAAGAAACACGTAAAACGGAATTGACGTTTAGTTTTTATTTATTTTCCAAGTCTTGTTTATGATAATCTGTGATGTTCAGAAGTCTGCTCGTTCACTTAACTGAAAATTTACGCGAATGAATTGGGAAGGGGAGATGGTAGATTGACGGAATGTGTGGAGGCACCGAATCGGCATTTGCCTGGATGTGGGAAGTACAAAACTGCAACTGAAAACCTCATCTTTTAGTTTAAGTTAGCTAACTCCATAGAACTCCTATGCGCCACTTGTCATTTAGAAACTCTTACATGGCTACAAAATTAGCTTACTCACATACTGGGAGTAAGTTTTTCTATCATTGAAGCGTGGAGTTTGGTATAAACGTATTGGACACTCTGATACGTGTTTGTAACTCGTACGAAATGCTGCAATTTACTTACATCGATCAGTTTTATTTTCGCCTACATCTACTAGTATCGGAATTTTTATCATAAGTACGTGTTTGGCGAACACGGGACCCCGAGGTGTGCCTGGCATTACTTCCACTTACTTGTACTAGGCTCCTTCCTTTCTCTTTCCTGACCTCCCTTGGTCACCTCTAGTTCTTTTCGTTCCCGACGCTATTAAGGCTAGGGTATCTTTCATTTTCCTCATTCCTCTCAATTTTTGTCCTACCTCTAATTTTTTGTTCCCCCTTATTCTTTGTCCCCCCTCATGTTATGTACCTCCTTCATTTAAGCCTCCCCTCGATTTGATGTGTTTTGTAAGATATGGTTTGGTGTGTTGTAGATCAGGAGGGTTTTTACAATGTCCAAGGACAGGTGGTGCAGTATCAGTCCCCAGCTCGGGGCCGTGTGTTCGCCAAGCCCATACTCAGTAGAAACTGAGCCTTCTGCGGTGAAACCCAAGTTTCATCACCGGTCACAATTCTGTTTAGGAATTCGTTTCACTCATCACTGTATCGGACAAGGGATGTCAAAGCACTGCCAAGTCGTTTCGTTTTGCGGACATCCGTCAAAATTGTCGGTACCGAACGGGAACACAATTTGTGATAATTTAAGCGATTTAAGTGTCAATCTCGTGCAAAACAGGTTTTGATTTGTGGAATCTCATCACAAAGCATTCTTATTGTGAACCGTATGTTTTCACGAATTTTCTCATTCACGTTTTTAACCAAACCATCATTGACAACAGAAGACCGCCCACTCCGTGCTTCGTCATGAACATTGGTTCGTCCATCATTGAATTAACTAACCCACTTTCTCACCATTCCACCACTCATTACATTTTCACCATAAATCTCTACAAGTTGACAATGAATTTCAGCTGGTTTAATATTCTTTGCGTTCAAAATCCGCACTTCGCAGTCGGCGGGCTCAGAAATTGTCTTAAGCCTTTTTATCGATCACTAACAAATGTAAACACAAAACAATCCGGCTATAATGAGGTCAGTGATAAAACAAGGAACCAGAGAGACGAGTGCGCAAGCGCGGAACTGCGACACTAGCACTGCGCTGGCGGTAGAACGAAACGAAATTACTTACTTTCCGGACACGCCTCGTAAATGGCTATACGGAATATCCCATTACCCCACATGCAGATCTGGAGGGATGATTGGGCATATTAATAAGAACCAGAATCATGAAGTAACGTATGTCCGGATACGTAACAAGAAGAAGATAAGGACACGAGCGCAAAGACAGTGTGAGAACAGGAGAAGAAAAGGAATGTAAAGTTCTTTTTCAGAGGAATTAAGAAAGTGGTGTAGGTGTTAATTTTTTTGCTTCATTTATTTGTCACAATGTTGTTTCCTAGTCTTCAGCAATTGTCATTATAAGGATCAAATTTTATACATCTCTTCTAATACTAAATACGTTGTACTTTATGTAATCCGAAAATATATCTTTAATGGTCCTTATCTGTATTACGAATTGACGAAATATTAATTTTGTACTTTTAAATAATCGTTTCCTATCCCTTAAACTTAACACACCAATTTTCTTGTATTTTTTTTTAATTCTGCTGTTCTCACAATCCCATATGAGCAGTTGGTGTTGTACTTGATACGGAGGTAAGAAATGAAATTTCCATGTTCTGTTAAGAACTCTTTAAATATATTGCTCGACTGAAACCATTTTCTGTTTTTCGTGACGAAGCGTACATTTTTAATATACGCTTATCTCTCTCTGCCCTTATATGAATTGACTTAGCGTTTCTGTCAAGCGTCCATTAAAGCTGATGTAATTAGTCTTCTCGTCTTGTCTTCTTTCTTCAGTTCCAATCTATTGAGGGCTCTAATGACCTCGATATTGACGAGCCCTAAAACCCCACAAAAAAACAACAACAAAAACCCCATCCATTGATGTTCTTTGTCCCTTTCATTTTCAATAATTTCCGAACTTTACCTTCTTTAGATGTAGGTCTATAGACATCACTCTAGTCTAACTTGCTATGCTTCGGTGAAAACCGTACGGTAACACCCACTTCACCGTAAAAAGCATAATCGTTTCAACGTCGTGATCCGTTTTTCTACGTACAACCATGTTCTACGTATGTACAGTCGTACAACACGATGACCCTATTATGGTACCTCCATAACACATTATTGGACGTATCGCTCCCTTGTATAATTGTTCAAAGTTCAACTACAATTTGCAACAGACTGTCAAAGTTCTGATACTTNTTGCAACAGACGGTCAAAGTTCTGATACTTAACAGTGATGCAGGCCTCGCACCAACGTTGTACGGATTGGCGAATATGTTCTATCTGGAGTTTCTCAAGAATCTTCAGATATATTTTACTCAGATAAAATTATTGTAGCATGGGTAAACTACTTACGTTCATAATTTTCTGTAAAGATTACCGAACCGAATTCCGTTTTCTAGTTTTGTAGAGGATGTTGTAAAACTTTTCTGATTACAAATTCTGTAAAACTAGCAGAGCTCAGTACTCTAAATTCGAGTGTTATATTCTAATAACTCTTTGCCTTGTGAAAATTTCCCAGACATCTACAACACTGTGTTCACCTCGGCAAATAAGGCGACCGCTCAAAATAACGCGTAATTTTTAGATGTTAACTGGAGCAGGAGAAGGTAAAGGTTGAAAAAATACGAAATCATCAATACATCTTTTAATGATATAAAGTGAGCTACTATTGATTGTCCTCACGTTTACGCAAAAAAGAAATGCAAATTTCCTGGGACATTAGTTCATGTATATTTATAATGACTAACTGATTTTCCTGGCTTAACTCAGTTCGTAAGTGATAATACGTATTGATGAATTAATGTGTAAACAAAGACTTATTTAATACAAAAATACAGGTGTATCAATGGAGATTAAATCTTTTTATCTTGCATAATCAATATTCGTATTATTATTGAAAGAGACCCAATCTTTTGATACATCGTTTCGAGCATCCACAAAAAGACCATGAAATTTTAATTCGCAAGTGCTGGGTAAAAACTAAAAAAAAGCATACTTTTCTCACAATTAGCCACAAAGTCTGTGTCTCCATCCTGGTCCGGGTATTTCTCCGGTTTTTCACCGGTTTGGGTAGAGGTGGATTTCTTTTTACACATACTTGCTAGGCTCTTGCCTAGGAGCGACGTGTTTTGAAATAACAACATTGTCCACTAAAGTATGGGAGTCCATCCGAAAGATATTTGGAAGGTATTCTCGAGTCCCAATATCTGGACTCAATTATCAGGGTCGAGTATTCACCAACAACAGAGAAATGGCAACAGCAATGGCTGAAAATTTTGCTGACCTAACATCTACACCAAACTGCGATCCTGATTTCGCGAGAAAAAGGGAAACTGCAGAGAGCACATCTTTTGACTTTCGTTCCACCAACTGGGAACCCTACAACTCTTCATTCTCTATGTGGGAACTTGAGTCAGCTTTAGCGACAGTCCGCAACACTGCTCCTGGCCGTGATTCAATTCATTATGAAATGCTGAGACAACTCAGTCTCAAGTCGAAAGAATACCTTCTGGATATCTTTAATCTTTCTTGGTCCGAGGGAGTATTTACTAATTCGTGGAGTGAAGCAACGCTTATCCCTTTATTAAAACCAGGTAAGGACAAAACGCTATCAGTAGTTATCGAAGCGATGCCTTGACGAGTTGTGTTGGTAAAACTCTGGAGAGAATTATCAACCGACGTCTCGTGTGGTATCTTGAACGGCATGACTTGCTGAGTCGATCTCAGTGTGGTTTCAGGAAGTTCCATTCCACCCTGGACAACTTACTTCTCCTGGAATCAGCAATTCAAGATGCTTTCGTCCGAAGACAACATCTCATCGGAATATTCTTTGACATCGAGAAGGCTTACGATACTACTTGGCGTCATGGCATTTTACAACAACTCTATGCCTGGGGATTTAGAGGACGTCTTCCTCTCATGCTCATGTCCTTTTTGGATCAACGTTCCTTCCGCTATAGAATTGGAAGAGACACCTCGGATCTCCTTCTTCAAGAGAACGGTGTTCCTCAGGGCTCAGTCTTGAGTGTGACCTTATTTGCAGTGGCCATAAACAGCATAACGTCTGCTGTAAAGAATCCTGTTTTACACTCTCTTTTTGTCGATGACTTTGCTATCTTTTGTTGATCACAGAGTGTCACAGGTGCGGAGCGACAAATCCAACTCGTCCTGAATAGATTATACCACAGGTCGAAAACGACAGGTTTTCGTTTCTCTGGTGAGAAAACACGCTGTGTTCTTTTCAGTAGGAGACCATTCTTCTGGCAGAACCACACCGCGCCCTGGNAACAACGTTCTCAAATTCTATCCTTTTGTGAAATTCTTAGGTCTAATCTTTGATCAGAGACTGAATTGGATTGAACATCTGTCAGACCTAAGAGCAAGAACATTAATGTCTCTGAATTGATTGAAGTGCCTCAGTAGCAGGGAATGGGGCGGTGATCGCTACTCCCTGCACCAGTTTTATCGAGCATTCATAAGATCTCGGCTCGATTATGGCTGCGTTGTATATAGCTCTGCTCGTGCAAGCTATTTAAAGAAGTTGGATAGTGTCCACCATGCAGGAATTCAACTAGTTACGGGAGCATACCGCACTAGTCCCATTCCGAGTTTGTATGCCGAGAGTGGCGGACTATCTCTTTACATCCGGCGGCAAATCCTCATGCTACGACACTTTTGCCACGTGCAAACCTAACCCGACAATCTGGTGCACAACGCGATTTTTCATCCTTTCTCTTCTTTCACCAGTTTCTACAACAACCGACTGAGAGCTACCAAACATTTTGGATATCGCTCCAAACAAATTTTGGAAACCTTAAATATACGCACACCTAATGTTTTACACTAAGGTTTTAGTAAGTCTCTTTCTTGGGTTCTGCACAAGCCGAAGATTATTTTCGATCTTCTGCATCATGACAAAAAGTACACTCCAGCTCCGATGTTGAGGGTATACTTTCACCTGATCCTCGTCAAACACCGGGTCCGTATCCGTGTGTTTACGGACGGGTCGAAGCAAGCTGATGGTGTCGGCAGCTTTGTGGTTTTCCCCCGTGAGACCAGTGGCTACCGTCTAGGCGACTTGTGCAGTGTTTACACTGCTGAGTGCTACGCCATATTAAGAGCGTTGAGATTAACAAAGTGCTGCGGCGGATCACATTTCCTGATTTGTTCTGATTCGCTGAGTGCCCTTCAAGCAATCCAGAATATGTATCCAGCTGATAAGCTGATCCGAAACATCCAGGATGTACTTTTCTCGCTGCAAAGTGATGGAAAGATCATAATGTTTTGCTGGGTTCCCGGACACGTGGGTATAAGAGGGAATGAGGAAGCAGACGATTCCGCAAAGACGGCATGCCTCAAGAAACGCGTTGATTTCTCCACGATTCCAAAGCGAGATCTCCTAAATTCCGTCAAAATAAGGATTCTGAATGAATGGAGCAATGAGTGGCTAGCTGTAGAAAGGAATAAGCTTCGACTTATAAAATCTTCTGTTAAGTCATGGAGCAGTTCCTGTAGGCCAGCCCGGCGCGACGAGGTCTTGCTGACCCGCCTGCGCATAGGACATTGTCCTCTCACTCATAGGTATCTCTTACTTCTTGATGATGAACCCATTTGTGAGGAGTGTAGCTGTTCTCTGACAGTGCGTCATCTACTAACTGATTGCAGAAGATACTCAAGTATACGGAGACAAATTGGTATAGCTGCAGATTTAAAAACAATTCTCGGAAATGAAACGGTTAATGTTAATAAACTATTGAATTTTATGAGTAGATCGGAGCTCCACCCACAAGTTCTCGGGAGGGTTTATAATTTTCATTCCCATTTAATCTTTACTGTATTCTTTGTTTTCATCGTTCGTTTCTCTATTTAGAAAATATAATATTTAGATTTTTTTTCTGATATAATGTATTGGCAAATTGTTTTCTTTTATTTTCTCTTATCTTTGTATTTCGATATTTGTTGAATTCAGGAGGGTTTTTTAGTGGGTATGGTCGAGATATTCGGCGAGTCCCACACACGGGGAAGAGTCACTACGGCTCTTCTCTATGGTGCGAAACTGCATTTTTCCCTACTTGCATGGGCTCTAATGACCTTCGATGTTGACGAGCCCTAAAGCCCCAACAAAAAAGAAAAAAGAATAACCTTGAGTTTTACTAAACAAAATTTGTTGGCATTACGTTAATATCATGATACGTACCGAACTATTTTATTTCTCTCTTAAGAGTGTAAAGCTGAAATGTTAAATCCTCCTCTGTCGTAGGGGTCCTTGATCGGAATTGATGGAATGTTCCTTTGATTGCTTCCGGAGAGAAAGTTAGTTGTTTTTCCTCCACGTGATATACTACTTTTTTGACAATAATATTATTATTTACGGGAGCAGGAGACAGCTCTTGCAAGACGCATCGAGATATAACGACTGTAATACCTGGATGTATCGCCAGAATATTTTTCCTTTAAGATATAATAAAAATTGTGAAATAATTTATGAAACTTTGACCTGACCTATATTTTAAAAACAGTTTTTTCGCTTCATATGAATCCGTCTTTAATTCTTTTAGTTAAAAGATCATTAGCAACAAATATACGAATAAAAATTCATTTATATATTTACGTGGAGTATGATATGTTTTTTGTTTGTATGATCATTTATGTTTGTGTGGATGTGACATATTAGTTTCCAAGAAAATATGCATTTGTAAATAGATTTATTATATTATATTGGATTAAAGTAACAGACGGGAACGGTGCTCAAACCCGGGACTTAAATTATTGCGCGCCGAAGAGCGAACCACTGCGCTCTCCTGATTACTTCCCGAACCGGTTCAACACCCGGCCCCGTCTACCATTTTCATTCAATATAGCATCATTAATTTACTGTAATTCTCTGTGTTGCTCAGAATACATCGAAGACGGAGATAGTGAAGCTGACGGAAGATGATAAGAAGGAATGTCTCCGAAGTCTGGTGACAGTGCAGTATGGGGGAAGGTTCGGGAATCACTTCATGGAATGGGCCTCAGCTCTGGGCGTGAAGCGGCATCTGGATGAGGCGTTACCCAACGACCAGGTAAACCACTCACGCAGCAGGGATGCATAAAATATATGTTTAAACAGAAGCCATACCTTTACTCAAATTCGTGAAAGTTTACTAACATAAAAAGTTAATCTGGAAAGAAATGACATTAACTGGAACGCGCTGTTTTAGAACACGTCGAATGTCTGCAGTAAATTAGTTTATCAACATAGGCAGTTTGTAACTGATCTCTCGACAAAGTATTAATTAATTAATTTGCTGCCCCACTAACTGGCTTGACATTGGTATAGGGTGTAGCCTACGCTTGTTTTTCGTAATCGTCCATAAGGGTAATGACAAGTGTACCTCACGCTATGTTGGCTGTTCTTCCGGATTTCTTTAAAGTTAAATCTATCGCCAACATCGGTCATCACTTCGATTCATTTTGGACTTAGGGTGCTTTTCTGTTTCTTTTCTGCAACGAGCGTGTCGAACCAATATTACCTTGTGTTATAGTTTGTTGTGTTGAACCAGCTGTTCTAGAGATGTTAACAGGACATAGTAACTTTAAAGAATATTTATTTAGAATGAAGAAAGCGGATGATGATATATGTCAATTTACAGCCGGTAAGGAAGACAGAGAGCACCAATTATGTCACTACTACGATGAGGAACGCAGGGAATAATATTTTAACTTTATTAAGGAAAGGTTACTTCAATATATTTAGTTGCCTAGGGATAATTCGAACAGAGAAATTGTGTGAAGCATTTGCGGAATACGTTAATGAATTATGTCAAATACGTAATACATTGAAAGGAGTTGCTTAACATAAACTGAGAGGAATAATAGAGGACTGCACCCGCCTCGACCTCGTCGTGTTTGTTAGTTATCAATGAAACCTTCAATCAACACCCTAATTAATTAAAAAATTCATCTGTTCATCACACTTTATCACGTTGAATATTCTTTACAGATCATCATCTGGAACACATTTATAATTATTTTAAACAATTTAATAAGTAAGATCTATCGTTACATGTTTATTAAGCTACAATGAATTATTTGATTAACACAATATTGTTTTTATAAATTCTACATATATAATTGTATTGCAAAATACGACATTAATTTAGGTCTAGAGGAAAATTGTATATATTAAACATGGTATGGTACTCGCATTAACAGAGTAAGATTTCATAATTCTTGTCTGGATATACCATTGTATAATATTTAAATTAATCATATTTAAATCCAATTTTTCTAGTTTATTAAATAGGAAAAAAATTGTTGTTCGGTCTGCGTCACGTTGATTATTCTTTAAAATTATCATCTGACATATTTAAATTATTTAAACGATTTAACGAAACTTGAACCATTTTAATATGGTAACAAGATTGATGAGATAGATTACATCTATGAGTGGCGATATTGTTCACCTCGAAGAGTTCTACAAAAAAGGCCGCGACATCATATTTCTATGTACTAAGGTTAATTTAAATTATCGAAAAAACGTTGTGAAAAATAGAAGTGTTGATATGCTAAGTGAGGAATGTATGATGAAAATAATCAATCGTGATCAAATTTAATGGGTTCTTCGTTTTGTGCATTTAACAAAGATAAAAAACTGTCTTTAAATTGTAAAGTTTGGACGAATGGTTTAGTTCTTATAAGTGTTTTTATGAAATGTTGAAACAGTGCTGCCACGGGAGCACAAATTCGACCTGCCAGTCTTCCGGTGAGTTCGTGCGTTGGTCTAAGGAGTAAAGAGAACGCCGGGCAATCAGCTAGTATTTTAATAAATGTGCTGTAACATGTGGTATCAATACTTTGAATTTTGTGTCCTTGAAATTTGTGGATCATAGTATTATATTAAGCGATTCTTCTGTTAACACAGAGCCAGATGGTGTCCAATAAGATTTGTCTTTTCCTTCAGTGCTCCTTCATAAGCGACTACTCCGAAATTGAAGGGAAATAAAATTGGTTTGTTGTAAATTTTGAAAGGACATACAGTTTTACGTCTGTGTTTCCGTATTATATTTAGCTAACATATTTGTATGGTTCCCATACAAGAATGGATCGTAATACTAGAGAAGAAATCCTACAAATTATTAATGCAAGGCCACTTCCGTTAAAAAAATTTACTCACAAAATTACGTATATAAGTAAATTTTATATTAAATTGAAATATATTCCTGAATTTTAGATTTCGTTACTCCATTACAATAACGTTGCATTATATCTAAATTCAATTTTACATTTCGGTAAACGTTGACAAGAATTTTAAAATTTATAACAGAATACATACTTGTAATATACGGGTTTTAAATGTTCACTTTTCGTCTAAGTTCAAGTGGCTGTTAAGCAATACGTTTAATGAATAAAGAAATAAAGAAGCAATATTTTGTGTTGATTTAGAAGTTTATAACCACTCAACAAAAATATTCTTATAAAGTTGTTTAAAATAATTATAAACGTGTTCCAGATGTTAATATGTAAAGAGTATTAGACGTTACGCAGTGCGATGAACAAATAATTTTTATTATAAATTAGGCGAGAACAATTACAATACAATATAATTAATTTACAGATTATATCATGGTAAATCAAGGCAAGAATTTTGAAGTTTATTACTGTATTAATGTTTGTATTATACGGTGTTAAATATCTACATTTTTTTCTCTATAGATACATTAATGTGACAGATTTGTAATACGTTTAGTTATTTATAAATTTAAAAACCATTATTGTGTGTTGCTCGAATGTTTCATTGTTAACTAATAAACATATTCTTGCTTAGTGAAATTGTTAAAAATAATTATGAATGTGAGCCATGATAATTAAGCCCTCGTTCTATTACTCATTATCCTGCTTCCCAATTTTCCGGAGATCATAAAGGCAATACGTGAGTTGCAGAGGCGCGTAGTTGCGTTGCCCAGAGACCTCTGGCGGAGTCTGAATGCCGTCTTCGATGGTTTGCCAGACACGACGTCTCTTGTGGAAGAGATGCGGAAGAGGAAGGTACGAGAGGGTGCTGCCACCTGTGGTGAATTCTTTCCTCATCCTGACGCCATTGCTGATAAGGTCACGCCCGAATGGACAAAAGCTTTTTATGAACCCCAACGCGCTGCTGGCAACAAATCTCTCGTCCTGCAGTGAGTTTGGCTTCACGTTTATTAACTCATTTAATCCGTACTATGATGTAGTGTATAGTCACGATTTTTATTAAATTTGTATTATTATGAATTTGTAAGTTGAGAAGGCCGTGCATGTTTTTAAAAACTAGTAAGTAAATGTATTTTGATTTTACAATACGGATAGATTTTATTCTTTCCCGAGTAAAAGGAGATTAGACTGAGATGTATTCCGAGCAACGACGGGTAATCAGATAGTTTTATTACACAGTAGAACCCCTCTTTACCGGATTCGGAGCAACCGGTCCAAGGGTTAACCGGTCTATCCCGACAGCGGTAGTCTAGTGTTAACGTCTAGTTTTCATGATCCTTAGAGCGTAGAACGTAGAGCGTCAGATCAAACTCTGCTTGGCCAAGGTTTTCACTTGGAGTTTCCCTCACCTACTCCACAATATGTCGGTTCGGTACCATAAGTTCCCCGGCGACCCAAAATCTCTCCTTCCCAATTTTAGGTGGAATAGCAGGCCTCATGTCCTGAATCTCGTCGAAATACATAAAATAGATAAATAGAATCAACTGGAACTTGACTTGAGAATAAAGAAAAAAATTGACCACAACAGATAAGGAAAGGGGGACTTTCCATCCGAGTATCTCTACCAGTGTAATTAATTTCTTTGCTGCGTTAGCGCTTTGAATGGTAACTCAACCTTAAAAAGCATTGAATGCTGTCTAGGGAACGGGACGTCTTAGAAGTTTGATTCAAGTTATATTTTATTCTCATACGAGATAAACGAGTTGTCACTTAATAATGTAAGATTAATGGTTCATTTCATAGCAATATGTACTAGGACATAGAACTTGAGAATAAAGGGAAAAAATGACCACAATAGATAAGGAAAGGTTGGACTACCTGTTAGTGCCCCTTCGGAACGTATTTTCCTCTACGCAGGTAAAGCGATTTTGGGTTTTGTCACACATTTGGTCGTTTCGGGTTATGCCACTTTCGGTTTTGTCGCAGATCTGTATTAACAGGTCAAACGGGTTGCCGGCCTAGGTCTCGTTCCTGACCAGACCGGCTAAGAGATGTTCTACTGTACAGTGTAACATCGTTGAACGGACACTTCTGCACAGCGGACATATCTCTACAGCGTACAAATTATCATTCCGTCTCACTCTTTATAACGGACGTGGACATAATTCCTGAGAGACAGCACGGTAACGCGAGCAATGGAAGTTCCTTTCCGAAGACGCCAGGGCTTGCCATTAAGCACATCATTTATGAATGGTTCTGTCATGCTTAAGATACTATATCTGGTTATCTAATAAGGGAAAAGTTTTGGAGATCACTTAGATTTTTGGGCATCTGTAGGTGGATAAAAGTTTGCGCGTTTACATTTGTATGGATAGACATGGGGTGCTGCATCTGTAAATTCCGATAGTATTTGTATCCAGCTGAGATACTCGTGTGTTTTTCTCACGTCTCCTCTTTAAAGGTGAGTAGGTAACAAAATGATGTAAGAAACTATTATTTATGCATAATTATTTTTCTTGAATGTTATTAGCTTTAGGCCATGAAACTTCCATGAATGTTCAAAAACAAAATTTGAAATTTTTAAGATTGATTTAGAGTACAAGTATTACTAGCCAGTAGAGAGTTTTTGCATAATGTACATGCTTCACGTTACATAGATTTCTATACATGCGCACACAAGTTAATTATTCTGAGAATACAGAGTATGCTCATACTGCACTCGCAACCAACAAATCCCTCGCGTTGCCTCTCGCATATCAACATAACCTCAAATCCAGGCCAGAATTCTCCGTGACCTCTCTCATCAGCGTATAACTGACATCATACACAAACGGAGGCGTTGAAACGTACTACGCTAGAAGCGTTAGGGTACCATTAATATCTGAGCAGGCACTGAAGTAACTTGCATGTGGATAGCGTATACGAAGGTTCGCAATTACGCTCTGTAAAAACATCCTATTAACACATACTAATTTTTGTTTCTCTATCCGGCCATTGCATTCTCCTGAACAAAAGCGGACATTTCTCACAAGCGGGCGAGCTTTAAGTCTCCATGAGTGCCCATTACGGGGAAGTTCCACTGTGTTTATTACCAGATAAGGATACATAGGTACTCCTGCAAAACCAACTTCTTCATAGTAATCTTAATTATAAACTTAAATTAAATTTCGTCCTAGTACACTTTTTAGATTACACCGATCGTTTCTTTTCAGTGGTTAACCTAATCTTTATATACCTAGTAGTATTTAAATACCTTGAAATTAATGTTGAACTGTTTTTTAAAATATTTTAC
>NNCF01126160.1:0-12352 GCA_002313205.1 Laupala kohalensis | reverse complement strand
TATATATATAATAGTTCTAATTGCTCAATTAGAACCGAAAACCCTATAGGGTACTAATTTAAATGAGCGCCAAATAGGAGCGCGTTCTGTGAGGTATGAGACGCAGATAGAAACTTTGGAAATCCGATAGTGATGTTTGGAAAAATGTGAATACACCTTGCGCTATTTAGCGACGTGAAACGTGTTAGAGATAATTGATTGGCGGAAAGAATCGTGCGATAAATTTAAATTGGAGTGGGGAGAATTGCTGAGAAGGAGGAAATGCGACAGGTATCGTTCTCAATCTTACGCGGGTCATCAGAGGACATAGTTGGTTCTTATTCTTACTGAATATTCCGTAATTCGTCAGAGAGTACGATTTGAGTTTAAATATTTCGAGAAGCATTGTATCGGATGATCCGTGGATCAAAACGAAGGAACGTAAGAACGTAGTTTGAAAGAATTAAATTTTGAGGTCAGTATCGCAATTAAATTTATTAACGAACGGCCGAGAAAGACGCAAGTTGAACGCGTACGAAACATTGTTCGAGGGCTCCAAGTGAAGCCATTTATGCGTTTAAAAAGATTTCCGAAATACGTATTGGACGAAACACGAAAACGGTAGCACGTCGGTGATCGAAATAATTTGCCGCGAGCTCGATCGAGGACGAACAAAACGCTTGGAGAACAGCATCGCGAGCAGTCGACGGTTCGAGGTCGCCGTAGGAGCCGAGTAGCAGAAGGAGCTGACTTCGCTGAAGAAGGGTGTGTTTCTGGCACGCTGTGGTTGGACACGATTTCGAAGACTGTATTCTGGGTGCGAGTTTACGTCTCTGTGAGACGAACATTTAAGCGCAGTGATTTCAATGATTAGGGATTTGCATTCATCTGTAATTCAGTGAGAAGCTAGTATCTTGTATAAGAGAAAGTCATTGGAATCGAGTCTGTCGTACTTCTATTAAATTATGTTATCCGAGAAGAAAGAAGAGACAAGAAGGGTTTAAAAAGAACTATTAAATTTTCTGTGCTGAAAAAGAACAAAGTATTGTTCATATACTGCTTGTTTTGATTTTTTTTTGTGATAAAGATTTATTGTATAATTGGTAAATGTAAATGCACGGACATATTAAATGAGCCTAATGTAATATTGCGCAACAAAATTGCAGGGTATTTTTTTATATTGCATTGTGTTGGTAGCGAAGTTGTGTTCATATGGTTGTTCCATTTCTCTATCGAGGAGCACTTTCCACGTATCGAGAGCAATCGGACTTGCACTGAATATTTTTTCAGTGGAGGAACTACACTGGACATTAATGAAGTTAGGTTAGTCTGTGGATGACGCATCCATGGCTATGAGTTTATTGTACATGTTGTCATCTCATCAGCTGAAAGGACTTCGGATGAAGAGCAAGAGAAGTATTTCGAATTAGTCCTTTCCAATAGAAACAGAGTTATCAAGAGAGATTTCGTTTCGTTAATCTGATTATATAACGATGAACTGGTAATACTGCATTCACATGATTCTCTGTTGATGTATTAATAATTTCATATATTCAATTCGTGTTGTTTCGTCAATTTGTGCGGCTAACAATGGTCATGCGCGAACCATGCATTTTACTTGCAGCAAAGATGTTCCATTTACTTGCTACACTCTCCCGGGTGGAGTAGGGAACTCGCGCGGAGCAATGACATATTTAATATGTGTTAATGGGCCCTCCGAGCACTAAATGGAAAAAATCTATTTGATATATTACATTCTACAGTGACTGAATAATAACATTTATTGATCGGTGATGTCTGAACATGTTCGAAACGCGAGAGAAATGCTAGTTTGGTTAATTCAAGGAAAAGACTTAAGAGTCATTAGCGAGTTTAAAATAGGCTTCTATTTCCCATCAAATGTTTATTTTGTAAAATAAATACGTCAATTGATCTTATACTTTATTGACTTCAGTACTTCAAAATAAATTTTTAAATTTCAATACTCTTATCATACATTCTATTAATATTTCTTATTATTCATGTATGTTTAGTTTTATCTGTACTCAACCTTGGGATGGTTGTGCGCATTAATTTTATAGCCCCATCCAGACCAGGGTTTTCCTTCGGATAGAGGCGAATTTTACATACAGACTCTTAGGCTCTAGCGCAGGGGCGGCGGTTCATTGTAATAACTAATCTCGAATATAGAGTTATTTTAATGGTTACTATTAAAAAGAAATATATTCCCCGAATACTTTATAGTTCGATAATACGTGCTTGTAAACAATCTTTCGTGTGTTTTATTAAATATTCTATTGGTATTTAACACGCTACTAGTTTCTTATTCTTATCTGAGGAATGCGCTGAAATTTTTAATCCGCCTCGACCTTGGGGCCTTTTATCTGAATTGGTGGGATGGTCCCTTACTTCCTTCCGTTGTCATTTTTTATTGTTATTAGAGTGAACAACTATTCCAAGAGAGAATGAGGATTAGCCTCGTTGTTTTTCATGTTGCAAAAGTACAGGAATAGTCAGTGGAGATGCCGTGAGAACCGTTACTAGAGAAATGAAATTTCTCTCAAAAGCAACCGTATCTCTGTCTTCATTTTCGCGACCAGATGCCAGTTACGGTTATGATGACGTATTAGATCCAAGTGCGTCTAATAAGTGAGAGGCATAATTGTTTTCTTAATTTTTATACTATTTCTTTTACAATGAAATAAAATGTAGAAAAACACGGTGTATTATATGAATCATTTAATAGCCTAATATTAATATTTTGCAATTTGTTTACTCTGTTTGACGTACGGAACACTTCGACGGTGGGGTGCAATTAGTTCGTGATCCATTTATTACAAATCGAAAAGAAACATTTCTTTAAAATTTCTGGTGACATATATATTAAAATTATGTAAAAACAAAATAGAAAATATTTTCAAAATAAACGAAACATTTAATACATTTGTAACTTCAAAATGTTCTTTTTTAAAAAACAACAACAAACGTTTCTTCATAAGTTGCAGTTTATCAAGAATTATAGTTGTTTCATTCATATGATCGGTAAAATATATTTTTTTGCGTTGAAATCAAAGTAGACACAGAAAATAGTATTTATTTCTTGCAATTTCAAAATGTCTTATTTTAATTCTATTTATACTAGAACAATCTTAAGTCGCTTTCACTTTTCAGAGTATCAGATCGTGAACTTGCTTTTCATTCTACACCAAATGGATCTTTTGTTATTTGTGTGAGTCATCAGTCTCTACATTCTATGCTTCTGTGGCTGCTTTCTCCTCCAAACCACTTTGGATTTATTCTCTAGTCGTCGCCAAGAGTCAGCTCTTTCAGACTAAGGATATTGCGTCATGAGAGCGTGACCAGGTGCAATAGGTTCTCGTATCCACTAAATTCACGATTTATTTTTACAATAAACATGCCCCTAGACAAAGCCTAGAGAATCTTTATAAGAAATCCGCCTCTACCCGAAGGAAAAACGGTGAAAAACCCGGGCCAGGATGGGGCTACAGAATTAATGTACAGAACCTAGCCAAAGTTGAGTACACGATAAGCCATTTCACTAGTGAATTATTCAAATTAAATGTAGAGATGGTTCAGAGAACTATGCAACACTATTCTCAATTAAGTAGAATAGTTATTCATAACTGGATGGTGAGGAATAAAAATTCATGTTCAAAATTTATGTTGATATGAAACAATGTCTTGGGTTTGTAAGTAATTATGAATAATTTTTAGAGTAAGATTTATTTTATATAGGATCTTCGTGAAATTTCTCTTCTACAGATTGAAATCTATTTCTAGTTTGAGGAAAACTATCTCCCAAATTAGTTAAACCATAAAATGTGTTTGTATTGGTAACACCATTAGTTGAATCATAAAATCTTAAATGATTTTGAAAAAAATGGTTTGTGACAAACATTTCTGGAGAACTAAATGATTAAGGGCTTGGAGAGATTGATTTAAATTCCCAAGATTTTTGTATAAGTGTATGGGTGGTGAAAATGTATTATGATGTCGTAGAAATAATTTCATCGTATTGTCTAATGAGTATTTAACTGAAGCCTGGTTTGAGTAATACTACACCATAGGAACGATTTATTTTATCTCCCTGAATAACATCAAAATTAAATCAGCTGAGTGGAGACCATTTACCTTGTTGGGAATGTTAACGTAGTTATATTGCCTTGTAGAATACGTTGTTGAAATTGTATCAAAAAACATAAAAAATTAATTATTTTTTTCACATTGAATTCTTCAAAAGAATTGTGGCTTCTGTGACATTATAACAAGCAAACTAAAGTGAATTAATATCACCAATATTTGATGACATTTCCTTTTCATAAAGATAAATAATAAACATCACAATTGATATAAATTAAATTGACTTGAAACACACAGTTCAACAGGACATAATCTAACGACAGGTCAAATACAAGTTGAGTTTTCATCGTCTGGAAACTCTGGGCAGGAACATCCAAGTAATTAGAACAGTGATACAAGTAAGATACAAGATGTGTAGTTGAGTTTGTTGAAAAGTTTCTCAAAGCTAAGTTTATGAAGAAAAAGCTTGCTTTGAGTTAAGTTTCACAATTGATAAGTGAGGTTAGTTTGTTAGAATTGTGAAACATAGGTTAGGCTCAGATGGCTTTGCTTTTTGAAAACTTGTTAAAACCTTTTCTTAAATCAAGGTTTGATTTTAAGGAATCATTTGACGATAGTTGTAAAACATAAGAAATTTGAGATTTAGGTTTATTAAATCTCTGAGATTTTAAACTTTGTGATATTTAAGGGGGTAACCTTCTGAGTCATAGTTTGTTAAATGATAAAAATGCTTCAGTAGAAACCAACTCACTAGATTATGAACTTGCACTTATTGTATTATTAACTCTGAAGTTAATTTATTTGAGATTAAATATTCCATGAAACATTGGAATCTTAACATTTTGCAAAGATATTACATTGGCTCAGGTAAATGAGAGGTTGACATAGGAAGGTGCTTGACAATACAAGGCACTTCTGTATTCATGGCTAAAAATTGAAGTATTTGATACCTGCGAGCCACGTCAAATGAGTTTCTAAGACTTGAACAGAGCATACTGTTGTATTGAAATTGATAAATGTCTCTATTCTGCTTGGTAATTGTGGAGCGTCTCTATTCTAGTTTGAACCCAGGCTATGAGACATTAAGTTAATAAGAGACACATGATAAGGAATTTCAAAACTCTTAAGTTTGAAATTAAGTTTAAATTGTTAAGTTACTTTTAACTCACTCATTGAATATCAAGAATGACAATTGGTGATGTAAGTTAGCAAAAAGAAACTAACTATAATGTCTTTCTGAATCTTAGTAATTATCTTAATTTAGCGATTATATTAACCCTGCGTTTGGGAAGCTACTTTCAGCGCTCATAGCACTGCGTTCGGGGAGCTTCTCGGCGCTCAAGGCTTCATCCCAAAACGAATGGTCGTGAGCATACTCAGAAGTACACAAACATGGCGGCATTCGAAGAAAATTGGTGAATTGGTCATAGATCGGCGATGGCTTGCGTGTTACGAGAGTGTTTGGGGGAAACTTCATCATCATTCAGCAGCTCTGAGGAAATAGTCATGTTTAGTAAAAGTATCTGCGCCCGAAGAGCTAAGACGTGACGTACAATACCCAACAACTAATGTGGAAGAGGTTATGTGGAGTGGAGTGGACTGACAGCACATAAGGAATGGAATTGAATCCTTATTGTGATTTAACACTCGAGAATGCATACACACAATCGTATTCATATTTGAAAGCAATTTTACGATAAAACTTGAATGTATAATTTTAATTTTTAAAGAAGATTGTTCGTAAACCAAATATTTTGCATGTCTTGTTGGTATATTCTTTTATCATTAAAAAAAGAGAAAGGACATTGTACAAATTTGGTACAGAACGTTTTACCGATAACTACTGTGACGAAGTTAATGATCTGTTGATAATATTTCTATTCCTAGTGTTATATTGGTAGAAATTACTGTTTAAGGTGAACTCCGCTTTTCATTTCTTATCGCATAAAATAGTCTAACTGTCTATAAATAGTATTTCCTCACGCAAGTCCTATTCTAAGCTCACAAGCAAGAAGAACAGTGAAATAATATTGACACTCAACTTATCGTATTGTTAGCTCTCAAGCAACAAGATTGTGAAATAATATTAAAACTCCCTCCTAAAGTCTATTGAAAATAAAATTTATACATATTCCACACATACTTTTACATGAAGTTAACCATTTTTGTCGTTATTTTAGGATGAATTTGCCTTGGGATGTAGAAATGTTAAATCTGTCACTGCCTCAGGGTCCTTGATTAGAATAAAAGTGATCTCTTGCTTCTGTAGAGTGAATTAGTTTATTATACTCCATGCTGTCATATGCAGTTGGTAACTGCTTATTTTACAAATTATTTTAAGCAACTGACTTTGGATACAAATACTGATATAATATAAAGTGATCTACAAACTCTTGTATTCAGATCTTTAAAATGGCTTGTAGTAGTTGTTCTAGCAACATTATCACAAAGAATCAACAACAACAATGAAAAACAAATGGGATTTTACTAATAAAAACCCACGAGAAATGTGTCCACGGCGGACTTTGTTTGTTTACATTGTTTCCTTTAGATAACTCAAGAGTTTTCTTTTAATATTCACGGAATGTTATATTATTCTCATAATAAGCAAATATTTTTCTAGTGGTTTATTTAATCAAGCATTATTTTCGTTTTCAACATGTGTTAAGCAGACTGATCTAAATCCATTGTAATAAAGATTATTTCAAAATAAAGAATACTGGACATCAGTGTCATGCCTCGGACATATAAGAGTTAATGCATACTGATGATACTTTTTCCTAACCCGAATCATTATTAATAAAACTAACAACTACAGTACTGGTATTGTATTTAGATCCATATGGTGTGTCAGTCTAAATTGTTATTTTTAAAATTGTAAGGCATCTGATCTTTTCACTTCAAAATATTTTATATATTATTGTATAATTGAAAAGGACCTTTAGTTATTAATTTGTCTTGTATTTCCCTTTCTCTATAGAGGTTTAACTATGATGTTTCTTAGTAAACTGAGAAAAATATAATCATAGAATAAGTGAGTTATAACTTCACATATAGCTAGCAGACACGTGTAAACCATCGACTTCCCTAAATATTCAAGCATTTGCTATTGCTGAGAGTAAGAATTTTTAAATAAACACCATCCACAATAATATTTTTGAATGAAAGGAGAAAACACAGTCGAGTTCACTTGGAAATATAAAAGTAACTTTTACATTTACTGGCAGGTATATAAGAACATAAATATCAGGTAGCAGGTTTAGATAAAGTCACCTCTTTCGAACTTCCACGTTAAAGAATTAAAAAATACAGAATTAATCATTTACTTGCATGATACGCTGCATACAGAATTGGCAAAGTAATCAATTAATTCATGACAATTGTGAGTTAATTTGTAGCAACAGCTTCATTCTCTATCATTGTAATAACAGTCAAAGGCTCCAAAAGGAACTCTTCCATACAGGAGACCTAGACCACTATTAATAACTTAGCAAAAAGAAGTTGTTGATTCAGGGAACATTGCTCGTTCTGTTCTCGAGGGCCGGACGAGTAGCATCGCTCCTGTAACTGGTTCTCTTTTCCGTGAGTAAAAACTTTTTTGATTAGAAACTGTAAACTGAACGCTACCAGACAATTAATCATAAACATAGTTATTGTACTATAACTTCAATTACGACTATGCTTTGTCTTGAATAAACGTTATGTTCATTTGATTGAATTTAAGTTCTTACAATTCCTTCGCAATAGATAGTTTAATTTCTTAGTTTTGTGGAGGATCATCTAGAACACGTATCATACTTTAATCACGTTTTAATTAGTAATAATTCATAAAGATGAAATTCTTCCCCACAAAAAGTTATCCAATAGAAACCCTTCCATACAGGAGACCTTTGTCTGTTATTGCAATGATATAGAATGTAGCTGTTGCTACAAGTTGAATTTTTAAACATCAACGATTACTTTCTGCAAGATTGACCTGATTTGATTAGTTTCTTAATGTTGACTAACGTAATTGAGTGGCCTGATGTATAAAGAGAGCTGGAAGTTTATCATATTCCTTGTTCAAATAGAAATCTTATTTATTTTTTTTTCAAAATAATATTAAAGAAAAAAAGAAATGTGGCTGAATGATTTATATATTTACTTATAAATGAATGTAAGTTTTATATTATTGATTTATATTTATATTATGAAGCATTAAAGAATTTGAGTCAACTAAATGTATCAAGGGATATTAATTCTGTGTATTATAAAAAAAAATATCATGATGAAGTTGTAAAATAAGAAACTTTTAAAATTATTCTCGAAGATAAGTTGCTCTTGCGAAGTCACTGAAGGTTGCCATCTTGTTGTTGTTGCTATGGTGACGGGAAAACTAGCGTTCCGGGAGCGAATTGTAAGCGATGATGGCGTTCTGAGCGTGACGCGCCCCACCCATAGAATTATACTATCTACTGGATCGCTGACTGTGTTGCGAATCCGAGCCGGCTGCCAGGCACAGTTCCCCCACCACAGTCGGTATAACTCAATGTAGGCGGTGCCGTTTTAACTGAAGTTCTTTCACTTATACATAATAGTTTTATGTTTTATGGTTTTCGTCAAAGTCAAAGCAATTGCTACCGCCTGTTGCTTTAAGCGCATATCTGAACTGATTAACTAATATCTCTCAGATACATGATACTTGTTTTTTCTGGCACATGCGTATGATGGAAATTTCTTAAAACGTTGTGTGGCTAAGTACCTCTGTTGACATTCCAAGAACCGGAAAATTCATAGCTAACTCCGTTGGTGCTTGTTTTATTTGCTCCAGATTAGTTTGAATCGAACTACCTACTAGATGGTATATTTCTATGAACTAAGCGCGTTCTGAAAAAGAATCGGCCTCTGGGAATGAGAAAAGGAAACGTTGCGTTCCGTGCTACAAGTAGCGATTCACACAATACAGCTGCAAAAAATGTGATAGTCATTTATGTCTGCAGCATTCACATATTTTATGTGCAACATGTATATTAAGTTGTCCTTCCCAACATTAACTTGAAATGAGAGAGAATGAATTAACTAGATATAAGAGTTTGTGAATTAAATATAAATAAATGTTTTTAAATAGCTTCTGCTTTAACAACCATTTTTATTCCCTTATACATGCATTCTAAGAGTTTTACTGTTGAAGAAACACAAATAAATGAGATGTATCTGACAGATACTCGCGAAACAATCTAGTGCGAGTGCTGCAGGGTTAATTTTTGTGACAGACACTTTCGTCTGATGGTGCAGCGAGCGACGCAATGACTTTGCAACTTCGTGCAATACCCCCGACTAGAGTGGGGGAAGGTTTGGTAGCCGGCTTTTACATTGAGTTAATGTTTCAATGTATTATATAATTTTCTCAAATTTTAATAAGTCATTACATTCACAAAATTGCTTTTATACATATTTGTTTCTTTTGTTTAATTGATTTTCCTTGTTGAAAATTCTCTTTTTCAGTATTTCTTTCTAATTTTATGTTTTGTGGCAAATAGTAATTAATTTTTCAGTGTATTAAACAATTTTTATGTCAGTTACAAAATTGCTTTTATAAATATTTGTTTATCTTTGTAACTGCACTGATGATGACCACCACGCGGCCGAAAAGGCCCTATGCATTAATAAATAACAAAAAATTGTATGAATATAGTACGACTTCATCTTCTTTATACAATATGAGATGACTCATTCTTATAGTGTCTTAGTTCACAACACGCAGCACTTTTCAGTTAACCCCCCCACCACCACCCCATGCGGGATTGAGGGAGTTTGAGTTCTGTGATGGAGGTGGTCGAGTACGAGTCATGTAGAACATCTGTCGTAATATGAAACCAATTAAGCTCTGAAGCAATGAAAAGACTAGCGCTCCAAAACGTTACTCATATCACTGAGACGTATAATTATTTTCTTCATTTTTATTCCGATTATTGGAAACAAAACCATATTAATAGTAATGATGAAAAATATGGTTTAACTTGAAACTGTCATAGTATGGTATAAACAATATTCAAGAACTCATTTGAAATGCATAAGAGCATGAACAAACATGGCGGCCCAAGACGACGGTTTCGTGATTTATGCATCCCTCCTTGGAAAACGTAAAATATCTTTCTCAAATATTTGGTAACTTATAGATAAAAGAGATGTAAAAAATACTACGGAAAATTCACTACAAAGGAAAATAATTTTGACTACTTTCGTAAAATCAAAGTCTATATCTATTTATAAAATATTTCCTCCGTGAGACGCAACGTTTTACACTATCAATTATAATTGGCCGCTGAGGAATGTTTTTCATGTTGAAATCACAATAATAAAATGTTACTCTGTCTATTTATGCCGTTTTCAAGTATTTTAGTGATCCACCTACTCGAGCACTCCCTCAATACCATGCAATGTGCCAGTACTAATTGCTTTACTGTGGACTAAACTTTCTTTTCCGGACATACGAACATCTTTGTTCCTTTTGCTGTCGGGAATCACTCTCCTGAAGTTCACCCCCTAACTTAAGATTTTACGCTGCGGTTAAAAACTACCTCCTGCACCAGTGCTTCTACAATTAAAAGAATTTATTGATTTTAATAAAAGTTAAATCCGTCTTGTACTTTATCACGCCATTGCTATAGTACATTTTAAATAACAATTTCAAAAACTATGTTGTTTTATGGCTCATATTAATTTAGTTTTATGTGTACTCAACTTTGACACGGTTGTGTACATAAATTCTGTAGCCCCATCCTGGCCTGGGTTTTTTTTCAGTTTTCCTTCGGGTAGAGGCGTATTACTTATACAGGTTCTCTAGGCTTTTTTCTAGGGGCGTGTTTATTGTAACGAGAAATCGTGAATTTAGTGTTATTTAAATTCTTATAATTTTTAAATACTATACTTAGTGTAATCGATTGTTCGATAATAATTTGCACATGTAAAATAAATTTTTGTGTTAAATTACAAACATATTGACATTCTATTTATATTATAACTCGTAGCTAACTTTTTATCTTATCTAGGAATTTTTGATGAAAATTTTTAATCCGTCTCTGCTTTAGGGCCCTTGATCGGAATTGATGGGATGGTCCCTTGCTTGCTTCCGGAGAGTAAATTAGTTTATTATCCTCCACGTGGTCATATGCAGTTTGTACTGAATTTTTGACAATAAATTTATTTATTTACACAATCTATTTGAATTACATGCGAGAGTGTGTTTTACAAAATCCATGTGAATTACATCTTATGTTATGAACGTGTTACGTCGACGGGAAGGTATTGTTCAACTGTAGCGTGCTATTGAAGCTTATCTATACGGAGGGAGCTTATATATACCCCAACGTTTGTCTGCTGGATAAGCATATTTTCTTCTGTCACGTACTCTCATATCCAGCCGCTTTTAGGTTGCTTTGAGGATCTCTTAAATTGAATGGGTAGGTTCAAAAATAAGTTTAATCATGTTTGTGTT
The DNA here is from genome assembly GCA_002313205.1 of Laupala kohalensis. Taxonomy (NCBI): domain Eukaryota; kingdom Metazoa; phylum Arthropoda; class Insecta; order Orthoptera; family Trigonidiidae; genus Laupala; species Laupala kohalensis. The sequence continues at coordinate 795 of NNCF01126160.1, read as the reverse complement.
TAGGATAATTGTTGTGTGTAAAGTGTACTCCTTGTATCAATATTGTGTAGGAGAAATAAGTGGGAAAATTAAAACCCTTTGTAAAGCTTTGGTTTTACACGTTTGTCATTACTTTTGCGATTTGTTTCTAGTGTCGTGCAAAATTTCAGCTTTTTGTTTTCTCACGAAACACGTCTTAGATCACTATGCGTGAGTTACAAAATACACATCGTAGCTTGAAAATGACCGTAGTTTCTTGCATTATCTTGGCTTGACAGAATTGTTAATANGACATCAAAGTGAAATTGATAAGCGATGTAATTATATGAATTATCAATTATCAGTGCAAACGAACCGCATAATTACTTGTGCTACGGAAAAGTATCTATAAGAACTTGTCTTTGTATTTTAAAAGCGGCCGATAATACGATTTGTCTATGTGCATTTTTGTTTGTTGTAGGGTTTGCATGTGGGTTTTCGTAGTGTTACTGCACGTATCACGCAGTAAGCAGAACTACGGGAGTTCACGTTGGGATATAACATAAATATATTTAATATACCACAAACAATTTCCTGGAGATAAACGGAGTGATGTCAGCTGATAGCAAGTGAGATAGGCCCCGTCGTCCGCAGAACAGTTGGTTGGTGTCGACCTGCCCGTAAGTTCCTTGAGGATGTCGCGCTGGAGGGAGTTCACGATCGTAGCTGTTGGTATTGTGTTGTTGGTGCCGTATAATACGCAGATGGCGCCTTGGTCACACTTGGTAATTACATAAGTTCATGAACAGTTTTTAAAATTATTAAAGCACTCGTGTT